>OZ023208.1:3317264-3564267 GCA_963995525.1 Escarpia spicata
CACAATTCATGTGTCACGGGTCGTTGTCTATGTGTAATGATTGTGACACATGAGGATTGTGATCATATATTTTATGGATTCCTTTCACAAATTCCTAAAGTTGGCAAACATATAACGGAAATATAAGAAACAACATATAACGGAAATATAAGAAACAACATATAACGGAAATATAAGAAACAACATATAACGGAAATATAAGAAACAACATCAGTAAAGTTTGCACAGTTTAATAGCTTTCAATCATTCTCAAAACTTTGCTAATATTTCGTATAATGAAATGTTCAAGTTTCACGGTTATTTTGGCGTGTTGGCGAGTTTGAAGAGCATGGTTTTCAGTTGACGGAACTTGCACCTTCACGGAATTCACGAGTCGAGCGCCCGAAACGATATCGACGACTGATTCAGTCAGTGACTTTCTGACATTCTAAATCCTAACTAAATATATGCCCTTGTGGACACCATTCTTATTTCTACATAATATACAACAGCACACTTGTATATATATATACACACACATCCGCGTCAAAATCCAGACTTATGGATTATGCTGATTAACCACATAGAAGTAGAAGTAGTAGTAGAATAACGTTGCATATAATTACATTTCTATAAACTACGGACCACCGAATTACGATACATATATCGAATTACATTTTCGATTACTCTCGACACAATCTCCCGGTACAATACCCCTACTGCACCATTCTCCCAAAATCTATCTATTTATAAACCAACCAATCAAATCCATGTTTTGGGTGATGTGAAACATTCTAGAACTTTCTACCGCTAAAATCTAAACGAACCGACATGTGAAACTTCTGGATTCTAGGAAACCTAACATGAATCAGCGGTTTCCGCCACCTATCCTCAAAGAACATAACTAATAACTTGACCTTTTTCCCAGTTTTTCAGACGAAGCAAAAACACCCCAAATAATATAGGCTGCATGTTATGTGCAGTTACCAATTGTTTCAACACCTTATGCTAAGATGATTTCATTGAAAACCATCCACGACTGATTCATATCAGTCATATAATAAACCTTTGCTGATTTATATGTCGCAACTAGTAACATAAAATGAGATAATCTTCCATGGACTATGACTGGGATTAACAAATATAATTACAGCAACACTAATTTATAATATATTACAAATTTACTATCAATTCAATTGTAAGTTGAAATTGGTACAGCTTGCCAACGCCTCCACTCAGTCACTGTAATTAACTGGAAACATAGTATAATGATATAAAGGTATCGCCCTATTGTTGACCAAATTGTGACCACTTTGAGTTTAATAATAGATAAATGATTAGCTGCCTGTCAATCACTGTGACAGATGAATTGTATAACTGGAAATGAATTATACTGAATTTTTTTTTTACACCATTCGTGACAGCCTCCTCCAACAGTTTACGTTCCTTTGCCTTAGTTAGGCCAGCGGTCGACAACCTGCGCTCCGCAAAGCAATTTCCTGCTATTTCACGCAGGTTCCACAACTACTCTGAAGACGCCAGTGTATTTGGGAGTAAACACACAAAGGTCAGCCAGTGCTTGTGAGTCACGTGATGATGTAACAACAGCACAAGCGACGCAGTAGTCGACACGTGTCAGTTGGCGACCACGAATACGGTTCACGAACAATGTCTTTTAACACTTAAATCACATTGTTGCTCTTATTCAAACGTTCATGTTTTATTATAACATAACGATGCAATAATATTGCAAGTTGCTAGAATATCTACAGTCAGATATCGATCATAAAAACGTAAGTACTACTGTAATAAATTCGTTCACTTTATGAAAAGGTTTATTGATCTGAAATATAGTCCCACGTATCACTCAATACGAACCCAACTTGAACACTTTTGTATTAGTATTAAAGGTAAAAAGCGTAAGGAAGTTTTAGCTAAATCTGAATCCCTTTTGAAATGTCTGACACGTGTGAGTTTAATGTTTTATATTTATATTTGTTTTCACTCTCGGTGTTTGACACCACCACGTGGCTGTGTTACACTACCTAATCAAACTGGTATTTTTAATATTATTGTTTTTATTTTGCATACATTAATCCACGCGCTACACGTTACATACATAAGTTGTTTACATATAATATAATAGTTATGCTGGAGTTGATAGCGAACGGTTCGCGTAATAACTACTTAATCTTATATTGCTACCATTTAAATCAGCTGGTTACAGCCACAATTAGCTCTGCAGTCAACCCAGAATTGTTTATTGGTCTCCTTGTTGTTTACGTTTGTATGTGTGATTTATATAACTAAAAAAAAACTACAGGTGTATATCCATATATTTCGCTATGTTTCTTTTTGTCCTTGGGCAAGCACGTGGTCGGTATTTCTATTCAAAATGTAAAATCACTCTTCGGTTTCAAACACCATTTGAATGACATATGAGACTAGAGTCCCTGCATAGACAGAGTAGAGTCAACTCAGATTTGGACGCCATTTTGTTTCCATCGACTCCACTGCGCGTAGGCGTAGAATATCAAATTAATAGAAATCTCAAAAGTGGTACTGTCATGTTCTTTTTGTATTACGTACATCTTGTTGCAAGTTTTTAAACTTAGTTTTAATATAACACCAAAACTACTGTGTTGGTGTAGAAAATAGCAAGAGAGTAGGTAATATGTATCACGTATTTACATTATCCAGCAACTACACGAAATGTTATCTTTGCCATGTTGTGAGCGCGATGTTCTGTTACTACATTTGTTTAAACTCGCGAAATATACAAAAGCAGACGACGCTGTCGTATAAATGTAGCATTTATTACGCATGTTGGCATGTACGTTTGACTACCTTTGCATGTATGGCTGCTAAATAATATATCAATTGTAAGAAATACATGTACAGGTTTCAAAGCGGCGTTGTTTTGCAACATGCACGGCGGAGTGTATATCAGCGTTCACATTTGCATAGGAGGCGTTTAATGTTCCGAAGTAGGCTCGTGTTTGCTCGTACATAGAATGTACGTGTGTGTATACGGCGCACATTCATGTATACATACGTGTCTACGCGGAGTCTCTCATGGTTGTGTGTATCGTACAACGTGCAAAGGACGAACACGCTAGCGATACATTTTGCCTCGTTGTGAGAGCGCTGTGAGTTTTTGTGTGGAATTTCGGCCCATCTCCATTTCGCCATTATGCCATGATTTATAGACGTCTATATTTTATACCTCAGTGCGTTTTTTCACCATTCCAAGTCGTTTCACGCACATAATATTTTTAACTATTGCGTTTTCAGCCTGCGCCGCTGCGACTGTGAGTCACAGCTCAGCGCACTTAAAATTAGCGATGAAACAGCGAATTTTTAAGCAAACCAGAGCGTCATTAAAACCTTAATTAAAACCGCTCTAAAACGGACTATTTAATAACATACATGCGAGTACCGATGTGGCGGAATAATAGAATGAACATTCGGGTCTAACGTTTAAGCAAAATGTAATTGGACCGACAGAATTGAGGTGTGCTCGGATTCTACACCAGTACACCGCTGCGTCGTTCTTTGTCTACACCCTTAATATCGCTCACGCCCGCCCCGTTCACTCGAAGTAGACAGCGTGTACTATGGCGACGGCGTGCAGGTTCGTGTTGTTGTACGTAGCCGAGGCGAAGCTGTCCGTCGACACGTCCCACAGGCAACGGCTGTTGAACTGCATCGACTGGCCGGACCCCGGCGTGATGACGACATTCGTGACGATCTTATAGCGCGGGAACCGCATCTCCTTGACGCGCGTGCGGATCACGTCGGCGATGTTCTGCGCCATCTGGCGACTACGCTTCGCGTCGTAT
Organism: Escarpia spicata; assembly: GCA_963995525.1. NCBI lineage: Eukaryota > Metazoa > Annelida > Polychaeta > Sabellida > Siboglinidae > Escarpia > Escarpia spicata. The sequence continues at coordinate 3,321,086 of OZ023208.1, forward strand.
TCTTCGCCGTCAAGGAAAGACCTACGGACGAAATTTGACAAGCTTTAGCTAAATTTAACTACACTAGCGCTGGAACGTGGTGAATATTGGAGGTTGAAGTTCTCTCCAAATACCTTCAATTTGTACCTCCCCTCGAGGTTCACCAAAACAACCCCATCTTCAGGCTCTCCGAAAATCACGGTTTGCATCCCATCCCTGAGCCTCGCCAAAAATACCCACATTCATGTTCTCCAAAACCTCAACTTGCACCTCTCCCCAAAACACCCACCTTGAGGCTCTCCATAAACATCACTTTGCACGCCCCCCCCCCCCCTCCTAATGCTGACCAAAACCTCAAATTGCACCCCAAAATCAACCAACCTTCCCAAATGTTTGTGGTTACTCTTATTTCCAGTCCCCACGTAAATTATTGGGGATTGAGCCTCTCATCCCCCCGGTTCCAACGCTTGTGAACTAACTAGATTGTTATGTAGGGCAAAAACACTGGTGGCAACTGAACGAAGAAGCCTTCCGCGTATCAAGAGTTCATTTTTTAATATATGTGTAACCAGTGTTCGACATCAGTTTCAAAATGTCAAGGGCCAACCGGGCCTGTAACCTGAAAATGTCAAGGGCCAACCGGGCCTGTAACCTGAAAATGTCAAGGGCCCGACAACAGATTTGAAGGCCCGGCAATGCCAGCAGTCAATCCTCTGCCGCCATCTTAGGAATTTAAATTTAATAATGTCTATGTTATACCTTCATAATATATATGTTCTTCTCTAAAATTATGATCAGATCGGCAGATATATCCAAATAATGCGCTGGCCAACAGGGGCTGTGACTTGTGGCAGCTGCTGGCCCGACAGAAGATTCACGGGCCCGTCTATCTCCTGAGATATTTGTTAAAATATTTATAAATATAGACTAAGCCTCTATGCATACTGCTGGTATTCAGTCCTGCACAATCTGTAGATGCTTTGTTTGTTTCTTCTATGAGAATGAGTACTTTCTCACATTGCCCGAGATTGTTTCCTAACTAATGCTCCATTATACCTTCTGGTAACATTGCGTTCTTTAAATTTGAAGAATTTTTTATATAAATATTGTCATAACCATTCAAACAAAAATCCTATCAGGTATCCTTTTAGAATCTAGTGTTTTGAACATGTCAGTTCACTAACACGGGAAACAGATATAACAAGAGCATCATATTTTTGTATCAAGAAACTTTTTTCAGATCATATAACTAGTTATTGATCTTGTTATAACAACAACATAATATTTCACAAGTAAGCTAATTAATTTCTTATTGTACCAACATAGGTAACTAACTTCTTGCTATAAAATGCATTTGCATAACAAGTAACTAGTTATGTCACAACGCATGTTTGATATCATGCCCTCTCTGTGCTTCTGGTGAATGGGTTGCCAAGCAAACCCAAGGATCACCCTCTAAATCAGGTGCCCTGATACAGTCAACTTTTCTATATATTTTCTAACAAAGTTTCGGCAAATAACCAAATATGTACTACCAGAACTGACAATGGAAATATTCTTTACGTTTTATCTTAATACGTGAACACAACATTTTAATGGGACCATCAACTTCACAAACGTGAAGTGGACCATGAACGCTTTAACTGAGGTGTTGAACACTAAGTAATGCAGATCTATCGCTCTCGAGTGAACACGCTGTGGGAATGAGATGTCGAGCTAACCCAAGAATCACCCTCTGAATATGTTCTCTTCACATGAGCACACTGTTAGCATGGACTGTAGAACTAGCCCAAGAACAACCCTCTGAATATGTCCTCATGATCTAAGCACATTGTTAGAAGAGGATATCAAGCTAACCCAAGAACCACCCTCTGTATCTCTCCTCCTCACCTGAGCACGCTGCTGATGACCTTCTCTACACGGGACACGCTGAAGCCCTCGTCCTCTCGAGGGCCCAGTCTGTAAGTGTTGGCCAGTTTGATCGGCGGTTGTTGCATCTGCGACGAGTGGTCGGTGCGGAAGCTGCTGGCAATGCTGGGGCGACGGAAGGCGAATCGCTGGGAATTCAGTCCGGGCGGACCTTCTGGCCGGGACATTCGCCGGTGGGCCTGCCCGATCATCGGCGGGATGTGGCCCCCGCCCGCCGTGTCGGTGGCCGTCGGTCGGTGCATGGACCGCGTGTCCGAGCCCTCCATACTCACTCGGTCCGACATCGCTGCTGCTGGTGCTCGCCGGACAACCTTGCTGCAACGACTTGAGCTGAGGCTGCGTTGATAGTGTGCAGAGTACAGCTGGCTGAAACATAGCGTCGGAGAGTGCAATAACGGTGGCCAAGACAAGGGGGTTCTTATGCAGCGTTTGGCTGATGCGTCAGGAACATGTGTCAGCCTGTTAGCCGTTCACAGCGTACACCCACCCAATCACCTAAATTGCTTATAAAATAAATAAATTGTGTGTGTCAGTTTGTCTCTTGCGACAATTAGTTTGTAAGTTATCTGTTGGTTTGAATTGATCACTACATAATTTGTTGTCTAACTTGATATCAGTGTATACTATTATGGCCAACTTCTACTCCATAAAACACTGACTTTCATTATTTCACTTTTCAGTAATAATAATACGTCATATAACGACACCGAAATAAAGGCTATGTTTCGATAGCAGTGATTGCCGTTCTTGGGGCAAAGCAGACTTGGGTATTACTGTTTTTTTCAAACTGGTAATTGTTATTAGAGGCAAACATTTTATAATGTTACTTATATTATAGAAAATATACATTTTAACATATATTGACCGCCCAAATGTGTCAGTGATCTGCTTATGGATATTGTCGTTGTGCAGCTGTGTACACCTGATATTCGGGGCGATATTTAATTTTTTTTAAAGATTAATCTTATATAGGTAGAATTATATTATATCAGAGTAGCTCATTAAGCGCGTCATGTAATATCATATCAACCACGGGTACAGCAAAATGCACGACATATCCGTTTCCAAATTCACCTAGATTGTTGTGCTGCAGTAACACAGCACACGCGTGAAATGCTTGCGACAGTTTGGAGAACGAAAGTCCGGAAGTTTGCTCGTGACTATGATACAAAACAGGTCTTATTCTTCTTGTAGAGAGAACCTTGCTGCAGGGATGGTAATCACTGACAGTCTACAGACAGTTTCTGCTCATTATCATTATCAAGGCGGCTGCAGCCGAACCGTTCCACTCCAACTCGTTCCTCTTCTTATAAATCTTGTCTGTTCCACGTAATGATTTGCCCAGACTTCTCTGTCATCCATTGCCGCCAGTATCTCAGTTACACTATCTAGCCTTGTGTCATCTTTAAGAAGTTGTACGGAAGTCCTGCTTCTTGATCCTGTCATTCCGCGTCTTGGCTCCCAGAATAGGACTTCTATAATTTATTCTTTGTGCCAGTGGTAATGTCCTGATGATCTCAGCCTTCATTCACGGATCTTTACTGAGACTTTGGGAAGGTTGCCATACACTACTCATCCTGTGCGTGGCTCTGTCTAATTACACCCAGAGCTGTTCTTAGAAGAGTAGCATCCCTCTATCTATATGCGAGACGCGCGCTGGTGTCAGATAGCAGGATCATTTGACAAACGTTTAAGTTCGGTTACCTATTACCTTTTCCTGCTGTACCTATAAGAGACGACTGCAATTTGCTGGTTGGTCACTCCAAGAGAGCAGTCAACCAACCAGTCTCAAAACCGATGTTGTAAACCATGTGGTACAACAGGGCATAGCACAAAGGCCCTGGCGTGCCCTGGTCTGCACGCCAGAGATGTTAACCATTAACAAACGGAGGTATCGTCACATATACAAAACACGAACGTATGCAGAAAACAAGACTCCATTTCCATTTTGACGGAATGTGATGAATATAGCTGTAATACGATTGAAGTATGACATATCTGATGAAAATACCCTAGATAGCTCGTTCTCTCTTAACCTATTTCCTCGCAACTGAACCTCACTTCCCTCTTATAGAAAGGGAGAAGGTGTGAAATAAATGTTCGAGTCTCCAACTATAAAATAACAATAACACAATACCTAATGTTGCTATGCCAGCGGGTAGCGACACATATAAATCAAACGAATTAATAAGAGTGTACTTGCTTTTATGTACTGTCCTGAAATTGCTATCTAGTCAGAATTTAAAAAATTAGTCAGAATTTAAATAAGCACGAAGAATTTGAAGGTAGATTATGTGCGTAGTTCCAGTGATGCAACTACCGTAGGGATTACTTACACAGACGTCATGACGAGCGAGCGTTGACGAGCGAGCGTTCTTCTGTAATAATCCTTTGTAAAATACTTTACAGTCCTTAGTAGGCTACGGTGTGCTACTGATACCGATTGTGTAGCAGAAAAGACATCTACTCAGGCATTCTGCCTGGACTGAACATCGACAGCATAACAATATAAAGAACTTCTTCAATCATTCTGCCACGAGCAGACACATGAATGCGGTCGAAACTCCCTTACAAGTAATAGATTGAAGGCGATTTGCAAGATATACTACCATACGCTTAATAAAAACATGTTGACAGGCTATTTTTTTTGCAATTGCCTTCATTGTGTCTGACCGATATATGATTGTGTCTAATAATTTTGACCGACCAATATCTACACGATTTGGAATATTGGCTGTTGTATTACATGAGTCTTGACATGTCACGCCAGCGTAAACAAATCTGGTTTATGCTAGTTTTGCCTACTAATTATCCAAGACGTTCAATTATGCAAGGTATTTTTAGACCGCATCTATACAAATAATGCCCGACCGCAGAGCTGCGCATAAAGGCTAATTGAATTATTTTTCTGACAGGTCATGAAGACATACGTTAGAATTCAATATTGACAACAAATATTACTGATCCGTATTTGTATTGATATAGAACGCACTCTAGAATCGATGTGCGAAAAGCATCCGATTGTGCCTCGTAAATATCTCACAAGATCAATATTTTAGGTAACAAAGAACGTATAGATCATTGTTGTATTTTATAGACCCCATATCAAGGATAAATTGAAAAATATACAAGAAATTAGTCATAATATTCAAACACTATTTCACTATTAAATTTGTATGATCATTATATCTGAATATAAGTATGCAATTCATACTACCTATAATATAGGCGGCATATCTATTGTAACATTTTTACCACGGACATGTGTTTTCATAAATATAAATTTATATGATAGTATTTGACCGTTGTGTTTAATTTTGAATTTTTGCCCCAAATATGATTCCACGGTGAAGGTTGGTTATCATATAGAAATAACGGTCCAATTATATAGCATAAATTACGTTTCTCCAAAACACTTTTAGCCGATCAAGATAACTGTATATATATAAAATTATATCTAGATATGTGTATATGTATATATATATAAATATATATATATGTATATACATATATATATATATGTATATACATATATATATATATAATATACACACACATATACATATATATATATATATTATAACTATATAACATAACGTTTTATAGAACTAAACTATCACAGACACCTCTTCCAGGTTTCTCCTTAATAGCACGTCATTCCAATATTAGGTGTCTACTTGTTTCATTGCTGTAGTCCCTAAAGGCAATGGCAAAGCAACACCTGCTGGTTAATAAACAAGATACGTTTCACTAGCTTAATGAATTGTTTAATAAACACTAGTTCATAAACATAATATATGTTATATGCATTTAAGTACGATTCGGGACTATACGCAATGTCGTTGCGTGCGTTCGGACATGTCAGAGTAAGCAATATCCGGTTCAACAATGACAACTGTCCAAGGTATTCCAATATCGTTGATTTAGTGCAACGCGATTTCATATAATTAGAACGGAAACCAAAGTTGTGAAATAATGACAGATAATTTAATAATAAAAGTTGGTTTCGCCAAGAAGACAACGATTATTTGGTGGTAAAAGTGTGCACTATTATGCGAATTACACGAATGGATAACTTGTTTGCAGTCATCAGAGCGTGGCTGAATATTTCCCACATATGGTGAGTGGGAGTTCGATTTAATATGAGTAACCGGCGGAAGTGCCGAGTGTCGTCGGCACCAAGAGTCCGAAATTTTAGTACTGTGTAGTTAAATAATATTTCCCATTATTTATTTCCATATTTATCGATATATTTATTTATAACTAAACGTATACGTTACTTTAGTTAGATTCTAATGGTATTGTTATTATATCTACATAATTGTATATTTATTTATAGTACAACGAATAATTTAATTGGATCGGGTTTATGTGAAATACTGTGTAGCATTATTAGAGCAACAAACCAACCTAACTCCAGTAGCGCCACCTACTGGAAATGACTGACAACGAAAAAGGTAAAAATCTCAAAACTACTGATGTCTTTTTTCAAATACATCGCCAATTGGTAGATCAGATGTCAATGGTCCAAAGAAACTAGTGAACATGTATACAAAGAGACGAGTGAACATCCGCGCCTGGGAAAAGATTATCATGTGTTTACGTTAGTGTAGATCATTAAAAAAAAATTTGACGGACAGGCGGCTCCAGTTGCGCATTCGCTCTCAAATGAGCCACGCTGCTATGCCCCTTATCTCGCCCTCCCTACCTCCCTCTCTTTCTATCAGTATCTGTGTCTCTCTGTCTCTCGCTGTCTGTATGCATGTCTGTCTGTTTGTCTGTCCGTCTGTCTGTCTGTCCGTCTGTCTGTCTGTCTGTCCGTCTGTCTGTCCGTCTGTCTGTCCCTCTCACTATCTCCCTCCCTCCCTCCCTCCCTCCCTCCCTCCCTTCCTAACTCCCTCCCTCCCTAACTCCCTCCCTCCCTCCCTCCCTCCCTTCCTAACTCCCTCCCTCCCTCCCTCCCTAACTCCCTCCCTCCCTCCCTTCCTAACTCCATCCCTCCCTCCCTCCCTTCCTAACTCCCTCCCTCCCTCCCTCCCTCCCTCCCTCCCTCCCTCCCTCCCTCCCTCCCTCCCTCCCTCTCTCTCTCTCTCTCTCTCGGAAAGGACCAAACAGTATCCAGTGAAGATAGAAATAAAGACATTTAAAGGGAGGCAATATTTATTTCACATAGGGGCTAGTGTTAGTCGATGTTTGAATCAGCGATGCAACGGCTGAAGTCAATGCATCAGCACGTCATTATGTTATGATGAGTAAACCAACCTTCACCATGCAATTATATTCGGGGCAACAATTCCAAATTAAAACAGCGGTCAAATACTATCATAGAAATTTCGATTTATGAAAACACATGTTGGTGGTCAGAATGTTAGAATAGATATGCCGCCTATAAAATAAGACACTGTAGTATGAATTACATAATTATATTAAGATATAATGATCCCACAAATTAAATAATGAAATAGTGTTTGAATATTATGACTAATTTCTTGTATATTTTACAATTTATCGTTCATACGAATCACTGATTGCGAACCTAAAGATGACACGACGCAAGTCCGCACTTTCAAAGACCCCACTCGTGCCTTTCTATGGACCTGAAATAAGTAATTCAGGGAACCACTAACATGATTGAGATGGTTGTGAGCATTCGATATATGTCTCACTTATTAATGTAATTGTACAATTGCTTATACTTTATACCAGCAATGTCTAATGTCCATCACATTATTTCATAATCATATTTACGATGCCACCCGGAAATAAAACCACGCTATTAAGATAGCCTTTAAAGAAGAAGCCGACAAGACACCTATCGAGAATGGTTACAACCAACTCCAGCGGATTGGTTGGCACTAGTCGACTAGCTAATCTCACCATTAATGACTTCGGTATAAATAGACTGATATTGTAGATTCCTGTCGCAGCCTGAAAGTGGTCTGCATTGACTCCGGTGGAGCAACAATTATTAGATTTGACCCTGCAAAGGTTGTCGCGGAGTCAACGCCCAGCCTGAGCGCAGTCACGCGTGACGTTAAACTCTGGCAATGTGTCAATGGACCGATCACAATTTCTGACATTCTATACTACATTTTATGGATTTCCGGTAAACGATGCGGATTTTCTTGGGTTTAATATTAATTCAAAGGTAAAAATCGTGATAACCTGCCTATTTCATTGTAGCTGTCACTAAAATATAAATAAATAAATAATATACCTTAGATTATAAGCAGACTCCCGACAAAACACATCTGATTTTGGTTAATATATATATATATATATATATATATATATATATATATATATATAACTAGTAATGGGCGCTATTAGCCGTTTAACCAATGACAAATATAATACTGATTTATACCGAATTTCAAGTCAAATAATTTTAGACGTATTTCATCCAAAGAAATATGGCATATCTGCAGAATGATGGTATGAAACGGCTCATTATATGCATACTTATTTATTTGGATCAAGCGGACCGTCGATCATTGGCGCATTGAGAGCCTATTTGTCTTTCACGTGCGGTCGTATCACCACGGAACGATCTACGTGGAGTACGGTCAATGTTACTCCGTTTATACAAACGTATCGTTCAAACAGCATTGTTCACGCACATGTCTGGACATATTGTCAATTCCATATTCCAGCAGCTATGTAAAAGCAACAGTATTCATACAAATTATTTTTAGCCCATACTTTTGTTTTCTAAAGTGTTACAACTGCTACTGTCAAATGTATATGTTCTTTGGGTTATATATATATATATATATATATATATATATATATATATATATATATATATATATTGACTGACAATATATATATATATATATATATATTCAAATGTACTCCATTATATTGATTCAATATGTGTTCGTGTTAACGTATTTATAATAGTCGACACTTTATTATACTAAGGTGTCGGAACCGGGGCGGTTTGAGGGGCTGAGTCCCCATGTTTTGATGGGGGCTGGAGGTAGGATTAGCTCCCCAACATTTAATGAAGGAGGGTGAAATTTAGGGTGCAATTAGGGAATTTTGTTGAGCCTCGCGGGTGCAAACGGAAGATTTTGTGAGTCTCAGTCCCCCAAATATTTACCACGTTCCGTCGCCAGTGTTATACATAATCAGACAGTTTTGATTTTGCTGTATTTTATATTGTAGACATAATGGGGTCTTTTGTTAATAAAATACTATTTGTATACAAACAACTACTCCAATTGTTTGGTCAGAATAAATAAATTTAAGTATTACTGGGTTTATATTTGGCATTGTAGTTATATATATTATATAACACCGTTTCCCCTGTAGCGCATGGCCACCAATTTGCATGCACGCGTTATTCAGTTCCTATTATTAATTTCAAATTGGTTGTGTTCGTTCGGCGTAGTTACGTTTAAAATGACTACCTTTCCGGTAAGTAATACCTATTTGTAACAGCATTAGTGCTAGTCGGTGTGTATGCGTAAGAAATAAATAGGAGATCGGATACATTTTAATGGCTACCATCGGCCACAGATGAATGATTTCGCCTGCATTGTTAAGGAAGGTTACATCGTCACTTGTGCATTCAAGTTGTGCGGCTTCATATTTCGCTACTTTTCGTGCAGTCGCATACAGGTATGACAAAGTAAACATGGCTCTCAATGGCTTGGACGAACGTATGAAATGCCGTATTGACCTATGCTGAATGGTCGCTAGACGTCACTAGGGGCCACCGGGTAATTCCAAAATAAATATGTATAGGCCTATATCAAAATATCGACCATTTCTCTCTGATCTGAGTCTCCACCAAATGCGGATTTTTGTGATAAGGTTAATTAGTCATATATTCCATATTTTAATTCGAAATATACACCGTTGCGTTCAGGAGTCATGCTCAAAACACCCTAACGAATTCACGGGTTTGTCCTAAAGAAACAAGTTCGTTGTCTAGTGACAATGATATATTCATTAGCAAAGTCACGCTAGTCGTGTCAATCGGATTATTGACGTCCGATATTAGGCGGATAGTGTGAATAGTCTACGGACGACTTACGACGCTGCATCGATCTTATTAGCCGGACGTTGACGCTAACGTTCTGAATGCGCTAGCACCGTCATGCTCCTAATCTGGTGTAGTTAGTTCAATACACTCACCCTCGAAAAAACTAAGGATGTTTTCAACATAGGACCAATCTAGAATCAAAACACCCAGTGCTGAAGTTAATATATATATATATTTAATAAAATCGTTATAGTTTTTCGCATACAATCATGTTACAACGTTTCAAACGTATCCATTCTGACACGAAAACGATCCTAATGTACACTGATCACGCTTGGTTTCAAATGTTATATTCAAATGCGAGAATGTAGACCAGTGTCAACACGGCAAGAGTGGTTAAACCTAGGTTGAACATAACCAATAGTGTTTTGAACCTACATTGAACAAAATGCGAGAATATCGACACATTTTCAACAAGACAAGAGTTTTTTAAACCAGGATGAGAAGTGTTTTGAACCTACTTTGAAAACACTCTGGAGTAGTTTATCACAGGTTCAAAACACAACCGTTTTGGCCGTGTTATAGCGGTGATAGATCGTCACGAGAGAGAAGGACGGACACGTTTAGACACATCCCCACGGAGGGCAATACATAAATACAAAGACATAGACTAGTCTAATCTCCCGTGCAATCAATGCATGACACATGGTTTATTTGTGAACGTTTGCTAAGGCAGACATTCGGCGCCTGGTTGAGACAGTGTGAACTTGTGTTCATAATAAACATGTGATGTTCTTATTAATTTGTTACCCTGAACTGCATGATTTTATTGTATATGGGAACGATTTAGCTCACTCACCATGCAAAATTATGTTTTAAAGGAAAATACTAAATTATGACTTATTTAACAATGCATACTTGAAGACTTCAGCCAGCTTGCTTTAATAATTTTTTATGCCGTGGTATGTCGATTATTCACTAACATGTATTAATTACAGCTGTTCATAAAAACGCGACTTTAGAAAGATTGTGCAAGACTTTTATCCATAACAGCAAACACCAGATGTTGAAAAGACAAGATGTCATTGGTTTATGAAGAGCCATGTAGTTGCATTCACATGTGTAGTTCGTCCTAGTCATAAATGTATTGCTTCTATGTTTAAACATGTTGACACTGTCGGCGTTTACGCCAACTATAGACAATAAAGAGAACTGTATTCGCGGGATGATACAAAGAATCGTCGCAGGTATTCCCAACAATATTTCGTTAACATTGTCCGCAGTCCATTGATAACCATCGTGATCGTCCACGCCGCTCGCGAAGCAAGAATCGTTTTTTTTCTGTGCGTCTTTTCGGTGATTTTGGAATTCTTCCTTGGTTTGGCCGTTGTCCCTCCCTTCTCTCCCAGGGACCAAGGAAGACGTTGTCCCTCCCTTCTCTCCCAGGGACCAAGGAAGACGTTGACTTGTTTCTTGAAACGTTCAAATTTACCTTGTTGAATGATTGCCTCTGGAAATTCGTGCCAGAGGCGGGAATTGATCGGTAGGGATGAACTTGCGTCTTTCCAGCTTTGTCTGAGGAGGGAGTTGCCGCGGCAGCTGGGTGATGCGAGGTTGATGCGAGGTTGATGCCATAGTGTCTCCCCGCACCATTGAAGTAGGAGGTCGCATACTGATGAGTTGGTACGTCATCTCCGTGGTAGTGCCAGTGAAACGATGTGTGCGACAACACCGGTAACCCCCTCAAACCTCCTCCGACCGAGATCCTAAATACGCTATCGTGTATAGGTTTATTTATCAAGCGAGACTTGAAGGCACTAGACTTGGTCGTTGACAACTGGGAGGAGCTTTCTGGAGACAGATCCACATGGAGACAGGAACTAAGCAGGTGACTTGAAAGAAGAGAGGGGAGTCCTCGCAAGCTAGCTGAAGAAAAACTCAGCCTCGTGAAAAACAACCAGTCTGAAAGCGGACCAGCGAGTTCCTTCAAATACAGCCAATGCCGCCAGGATTGGTATCCCCAAATCGGCCTCTACATTTTTGTAATGCACGTGTTTAAATGTTTCCCACCGTTGACCTTTCGCATCACCCGTGTTGTCGATCATTCAATCAGGTCCTCTCCTACTATTAACTTATCGAGAGTCGAACCATCTGTCATCGTGTTATGGTGTGTCCTTATCAAATATAATTATCAGGGTGGGTCACACGGAGAATTGTGACTGTTTGGAAACACCGACCACTTCTATGCCTGAGTCCACGACAGGTTATATAAATACATTTCTTGTGCAGAATTACACTGCGATTTCTACCTCTAATGTAGACGTCAGGTACTTAGAAGGGTAATCGATGTTAGTGTTTCACTCAACACATTTCCATAATTCTTGCTTGCTGAGTCGGTATACAATTACTATACATGTCTCAGTTACTACTGGAGAGTTTGTGTAATACGACGTGACGGCGACGTTACTTAATCATCGAAGCGAGTAATGGAAGGCACTTGAAAACCGGCATGTCTGGCTAACACAAAGCAGAACATTCTAAATATAAATCCTCGTCTACACATGTCAGTATCGTAACCTCTCCCAGAAATGACCATTTCATTCTAAACCGGGAAAACAGCAAAGGGTAAAACCCACAGACCTACCTCCACCGAAATGTCGCTAAATTCCACGTGTCAGTAGTCGGAATACGAATGAAGCCGTGGCAACAACGTCAGTGGGCGCTGGTTGCGAAAATACTGATTATCTTGTTGCTATACAGCGACCTGCTCGGCATTGTCGTAAAGAAGCCGGCCTTTGTATAGAGACTCCGTGTTGAGCGTGCCGCTGTAGTGACAACGGTTATTGTGTATTGCTGAGCGGCACTCTAGTCCGCGAGCATTGACGGCGGGAAAAGAGGTGTCTGCGCCGCAGGCATGCCGACCTACCGTCGACCGACTGACCCTCGATGGGCCGGGATCAGTCCGTGCCTGCACGAAGGCGACTCCGACAAGAACAATACCAACGACGATCGATAGGCGCGCTCAGTGTGACTAATTTGTCTGTCGTAAAATTTGGTAACTCGAAGTTGACTATATCGCATATTTGCTCCCTTCGCTGGCGTGTTGGGATATATACATTTCAAACAGTCTACCAGCAAGAGTTTTGTTAACAGTTTGTCATTTAAAGTAGCATTCTTCAGATGGTATGTGAAACAGAATTCTTACTAAAGTGTATGGACATAATATTATATCTAGCTGTGGCACTTTAGTCATGCTGTTTTTGAGACATTCACATTTCTATCACTTGGTTTGGTCCAGGTTTGTGCTTTAATTCTCTGTGAAAATTATAAACTTCTTGGCTCCAATGTAGGCTCTCAATTGATGTGTTGTTAAAGCTATTCTGTGATCTACAGTTGTAAACTTCTTGACTCCAATGTAGGCTCTCAATTGATGTGTTGTTAAAGCTATTCTGTGATCTACAGTTTCTTACAAACAAATTAAACACATTTTGGATATCCCTATTTTAATAATCAATACTCCTTTTTTATTTTAGATACTCTCATGCGGTATTTGCTCAAATTAATGTTTCTCGCTTGATGAGGTCCACGGGTATGTTCAGACACATTGGAAATAACATCTTTAAAAGGTTGGACTTGCTATATCGACCAGTATTAAGTATTTCCATTTAAAGAATGGGTTAGGAACAACTTAATAAGGACGTGTTGTTTTCTAACTTAGATATCCGATATTCTTTGCCACCCAGCACGAATTGCAGGCCCGTAACCAGTTTTTCACAATGAGGGTTCACATTTTATTAAGTCAGACTCCAGAGGGCGCCACAAGTTCATGTGGAGTTATATTTTTTCACAATGCAGAGGGCCCCACACGCTCACGTGGGGGCTCATAATGCAGACGTTTACTTTTCTAACTGGAAGAACAATGAAGTGGTGTGAGATTGGTGGACCACGTGGTTTCGTCTTATATTTTGTCATCTTATATACAAACACCACATTAGCATCCCCAGCAGGCCCATAACGAGGTCGTTTTGGGTGTGCATTTTCATACAAAGTGGGACTCATATGGTCTGTGGAGATTTGTCCCATTTGGTTGCCTAATTAAACCTAATTTACACTCAATTGTAGTTACAAAAGTCAACACGCAGTGATAGTATATACTTGATATAACCGTCCTCTTGTTGAATTTGAATTACATTCTAGGTGTCAAACAGTCAAGTACCATATCCTTTACACCAAACTGACACCAGGAAACACTAACTGTATTTTACAACTAAACGGAACACAAAATGGACATAATAATTTATAATAAAAGCCCTCCACACATTCTTGCCTCCTCATCAGCGATAAGGCTCCCTTTCTGAGATCTATAAACATGCAACTAGCGACCACAGTATTTCGGCTTCCATACAGCCACACAATTACACGAATTCCTATCAGCAAGCGCATTTTAAAATACGTGAAGCTAAACTTTATTGTGTATTGGTCAAATACAATTATTCATTGAAATCCGCGTTCCAGCGCAATATATGAAAATGATGATTTGTGTTAAGCCAGATGAATTTGTCTACAGGGTTTGTAGCTTGTAAGAAATACACTCACTACACATCTCAAGTTGATGGTGATTGAGAATAGCCTCTTTAACAGTCGGTAGTTACCTTATCATCATACTAAATATAAAAAGCCGCACCTCTCGTTTACTTTTAACAGAGTTCTGATGGGAAATCATGAATTATTTGTTATGGTTTAATTTATGTGCTCACAATTGTTAAACCATCGTCACCCCGGTCATTCACCAGTACTTTGTATGCATCTGTCACCTCTCAGTGACTACAATTAGGACTCATAATTTTACGTTTGGTATAAGACTGGCTTCTTGTGTATTTGTTACCCATTGTGTTTACGTAACAGGAGACCTTGGTATAGTGTAAAGTCCTTCTGCATGGCTAATGCAACGGTTCTTTACCTTTACTTTGACACACATTCCTCTAGTGACTGCCCTTTTCACACATGGCATTGGAGACAGACTCCCCAGCCAGGCTCCCATACATTCAGTGATGATCGCTTAATAGATAATGGTTCTCCCTTTAACATCTGTACAAATCAGCCTTCCTTGGCATTCCTTGTAATACTTGAACAACATCCAGCAGCTTTTAGGAGGGGTTAATGGTTTTGAGAAACATGAAATACAATTAGTGGTTAACATTTTAAAGATGCAATTTTGAGGGGGGTTCACAGTTTGGAGAAGGGGGGTCACAAAAAGGGGGTTCACGTGGGCCTGAACTGTATGCATGAGCCGTTGGGTGTAACTAGCTCTGGTGTAACTTAGCACAGACCGGGTTCAGGTTCACCAACAAAAACTGCTGACAAAATTGAATATATTTTCAAAACGTTGTGAAAATTTATTTTAAAGAAACAATTACCACCGAGTTGATGTGTACGCCACCCTTGCTTTATGAACGAAGTAGCACTATGTTGACTACACGTTCATGGAAACAACCAGGGCCTACAAGTAATTGTGAATACGACAACACCACATGTAAGCGACATCAACTCCGAAGACTGGGAGGCAGTGGTCAAAGATCGCACTGCTTGACATCAGACAGTACACAGAGGCATTGGAAGGGCAGATAGAAAGAGATCGACACCAGCGGCGGAGAAAACGATGCGGCGCAAACAAGCTGCACTACTTATGTTATCCTGTTTCGTTTGCTCTGGCTGTCATTCCAAAATTGGCCTGCACTGCCGAAGTTCCAGAAGCGGACAGCAGGACGCATCGGTATCGTTTCTTGAGACTACGCTCTACCTTCTTCTATATGTAGACGATTATTTTGACAAATCTTAAAGGGTCCTCAACCCAGATTTGCTGTGTTGAACGTGGGAAGTGGGAAATCGTTGAGCATCAAAGAGTATTGCCAATAAAGCGTGTTTTGAAACAGGGTGTGTTGTTTACTATTTGAACAGGTTACGGGGTCGTATCTTCCAAATTGCGAACTTTGTTACGGGTTTACTAAACACAATTTGGCGGTCTGTATACCTTCAACGTAGTTAGTATAGTCTTAAGAACATTATATTAATCAATTAATGAAATCTAGAAACATACTGCTTCCCATTAAAACATTTTGTATTGGAAATTGGGCATACCTGTTCGTGGATCAGAAGTGATCAGTAAGTAATTGTTGACGATGTTCTCTGTAACGTGAATCCTCGAGCTCGGCATAGACGTTTATCGTGTGTCTGCTTTCGATGTTTCGAATATATCTGAGAATATATCGTACATTGACCAGAAAGACACCAGGACAATAGACACTGGGCATCGCCACGGCTCGAAATAACCGCTAACCAGCTAATCGTCTGTTGCACATGTGGATCAATGTTAGGCGGATTACTAACGAAAGCCTATTAAGCGGTGTGTATAGTTTGGCTGATCTCCGAGCTGCGAAGTCCTAATTCTGTGTCTCTGCTTCTGGTTCGTTGGCTATATTTGTATTGAACTCTAAGGTCATACATATTATAGTTTGAATAAACTACAAAGAGCAAATACCCCGAACAAAGGATATCTTCTTATATAAGTAAACCTTTCATGGACAGATCTTGGATGACAACGACATCGTCGACAAATTGTATTCTTATATTCTGTCAACGATTGGAAGGTACGAGAGAGAGAGAGAGAGAGAGAGAGAGGAGAGAGAGAGAGAGAGAGAGAGAGAGAGAGAGAGGAGAGAGAGAGAGAGAGAGAGAGAGAGAGAGAGAGAGAGAGAGAGAGAGAGAGAGAGAGAGAGAGAGAGAGAGAGAGAGAGAGAGAGAGAGAGAGAGAGAGAGAGAGAGAGAGAGAGAGGGAGAGAGAGAGGAGAGAGAGAGAGAGAGAGAGGAAGAGAGAGAGAGAGAGAGAAGAGAGAGAGAGAGAGGAGAGAGAGAGAGGAGAGAGAGAGAGAGAGAGAGAGAGAGAGAGAGAGAGAGAGAGAGAGAGAGAGAGAGAGAGAGAGAGAGAGAGAGAGAGAGAGAGAGAGAGAGAGAGAGAGAGAGAGAGAGAGAGAGAGAGAGAGAGAGAGAGAGAGAGAGAGAGAGAGAGAGAGAGAGAGAGAGAGAGAGAGAGAGAGAGAGCGGCCGCCCCTAACTTCGATATCAAGATGTAGTAGGGGAGGAGTGGCTTGTTGTCACAAAATCATTACTATTTCCCATAACTCCATGATTTGTTTTGAATACCCATGTTAAGGGCTCCCGAATTAGGAAAGATTTTAATCTAACTGCGACACTTTAATTTTTTCTAAAACAATTATATTTTATGAGTATGACCTAATTGATCTTTACACATTCACATATGACAACGTGCCCCAGACCGGGGAAAGTTTTCTCTAAGCATGGGGAAAGTTGTCACATGACGTATTATATGCTACAAAATATACAAAAATCAATCCATGATCTCTTATATACTACTGAAATAAACTTTAATTTCTTCATACAATGTTAACTTAGGAATAACGCGTATTCATTGCAACAAGTCTGATCAAATCATCAACTGCTCAAAGCCTTTACATTATTAAGGTTTCTAATTTGTCAATGTTCCTTTTTTAATATTCCTGTTATTAATTGATGACATATGCAGACTAGGTATGACAGAGGAAGTCATGTAGTTTGGCTGTTCTTTCTGTTTGCCCTACTGTTGGCACTGGTAACATCATCACAACATCATCCACATCATGCGTGCTCTTGTCCTCCGCATCTGGAAAGAAGAAATGTAGACTTTCACGCTTGACAGTTTTTGTCGACGCATGAAAGTAGTTTATATTTCATTCTTCCAATCAACACTGACGACACGTCTTACGTAGAACTTTATGGTTCTTTTTGTAGCAAACTTCACAAGGACGTGATCATCAATGTTGATGTCGGTCAATGATGGCTCGGTAATCACTTGTCTCTCTTCGATTTCGGAGAACTCACTCCCACTGCTGTCGTCGCAGAGCACCAGGTCATCTGCGTCACTGTCTACACTGCTTGAGAAGGCAGTTTCTGGGGCCCGGCACTCCTTTCGTCTTTTACTCTTCTGGAAATATGGCTGTTGGCTGAGCTTCATTCTCGCTTGTTCGGATCTCGAAGCAAGAGCATCCCTCTCCACTGAGGCTTTGACGGGTGTATCAGTGTATATCTGGGATTTTCCCCTTCTTTCGCGTAGGAGCCCCTTCCTTTCTTGGTGCCAGTCTACCAAATGGACGGATGTTCTTAGCACTGACAGGCGCTTTGGCACTGGAGATTGAAGGTAGATTGCTTGGTGTTGTTGTTTCTCCTAGCCTAAGGGGCCTGTCAGATGTATAACCTGACAAGAACTTGTGGTCAGAGAAGATATCGGAAGGATAGATTCGGGTGACCTTAACGCCTGACATGATGTTTTTAGGGGCCATTGCTTTCGGAAATGCGTACGACACAAGCTTGGGGGTGACATGCAGAGTCATGGACTTCCTGGGCGTTGCCCTTCTCCCTCACCCAACTGTCACTTGTCTGGTTGACGTAGGTCTCGAAGGGGCCGTACACCGACTTGTGTAGTGGTTGCAGTTCGTGGGAGCAGTATGGAGGGAAGCTCAGAAGCGTGACGTGGTTCGCTTTTGCGTAGTCAAGTACCTCAAGTGATATGTGTGTATGATGGTTGTCAAGGAGCAGACGGACTGGCTTCTCTGCATCTGGTTTGGTGTAGTTGACAAAATGTTTCATGTAATTTAGGAAGGTGTCTGTCGTCATCCACCCAGTTGCCTTTGGATATCATGTGGCCCCACTTCCTGGTGGCGCAACAAGTAGTCAGTGATCTTGGACGTTTACCCTCGGAAACACAAAGTAGGGTGGAATGTGGTTTCCATGAGCATTTACAGCACACGTGACAGTCATAAGCATGCCTCGTTCCTGTGAGACGACTGGCTCTACTTGTCTCACACCTTTCTCTGCTAGGGTCTTCACAGGTCGTTGAACTGTGGTCACACCCGTTTCGTCCACGTTCCATATCTAGTTCGGCCCAAACCCCTCTTCATGACTCAGAACGTTCTCAACGTTATCCATGAACATATTGACATTGTGTTTGTTAAAGTTGGCCATTTTTTTGATGGAAGTCGCTTCAGGCTTCTTGGTGGATATGTTTTTATGACTCTCAAGGAAGTGTTTAGCCCAGTCAATGCCAGCTTGCTCCTCCATCACCTAATGTTCTGGTATGTTTGCAACGTTGTTTGCGACTTTGTTAGCGATGTGTCTGAGATCATCAACCGATATCCCATAAAATATGGCTGCAGCTTTGTTCACATACTCGACCATGTCTCTCTCCATATCCTCACTTAACACTTGTCTTGGTTTTTTTTAGCCCACCTTCAGATTCTCTGTTGCCCCATTCTTATCAAATAGAGGAATGGACCGAGCAAGTGTGCGATAATTTACACGAATCAGAGAAGCGACTTTTCTAAAGCTAAGCCCGCCAGTGTATGCATCATCTGCTGCCTTCAAGGCTTCTTTAGGAGTTTTGCCTCTGTCTATTTCCGTTCGTAATGACGAACCATCTGGGAAAAAGGTGATGGAAATATTCATCACTTGAAAAACTGTTTAAACAAGGTGAAAATGAGTCAAATGTGTTGGAGTGTGTTGTGTCTCTGCTGAGAAGCTGACCTAAACACCAGGGGAACTACCCCCATTGGTTGTCAATCTGGTCAGATCATCTGGGTGATACTCCAAACAGAATTCCCCAAATCTGGATTGTGACCACTTATCCCTGTGACAACTAGCCCTCTCCTTCCCTACAGTTAAATTTGAAGAGAAACGGTTTAGACTAAGAGCAGTGGTAGACACTTGCCCACGACATGCCGACCAGTAGAGGACTCATAAGAGGTCCATCAAGCCAGCAGGCATTGCCGTAACTGCAACTGACAACGAGAAAGTCGTACACTATATACGAACACGTCAGATGTTACTGAGGATATTTTAAATTCTTGTTTTAATCGTAATCGGATATGTGTGCGTCAGCGGGTGTGGTGTGTGGTGGTGTGTGGTGGGGTGGGGTGGGTGTGCGCGTGCGCGTGCGTGTGCGTGTGCGTGTGCGTGTGCGTGTGCGTGTGCGTGTGCGTGTGTGTGAATGCATGGCCACGGCGAAGAGAAGGGGGGAGAATGCAACCTTGTCTGATTCCACATGGAACCAGTCGTTTTAGCCATCTTCTGTTTGTTACACTATATCTTGAAGGTTCATAAGTCTTCTCGGTTGCTGTTGCAATCTTTCGTGTGCTTCCCTACAATATTACATACGTTTTTCTACATGGTAGATTTATGGATGCTGTCGAATGCTTTGGTGAAGTCTATGAAAGTGATTACGAGGGGTAACTATAGTACTCTTGACATTTCTCTATAATGCCTCTGAGCGTGAATATGTAAATATTTGTTCTAGAGTAGTTAGGCCTAAAACCTGCTTAATTGTTCCTCACCCAGTTCGCCATTAACTATATATTGTATTCGGTTCAGTATCATCTGGCTGTAGGCCTACATATTTTTGTCAGTAATTATTGTTAGTAGTGCCACGACTCTCCAGTTGTCACATATTCAGTTAAATGTCCTTCCTTGGGGATACATACTGCAGGGTCGTCTTTCCAGTCCTCGGGGACGACGTCAGAGTATCAGGTCTGGTAATATACCCACATATCCACTGTACAGTAATTATTCTTTCACCATTTTACAACACAGAATCTACCGGCTTGTGACTGATTACAAGTTCATAACACGTATTTACTTCTATTATTCTTAACCGCCGATCTTTTGGGGACGATTTGCGTAACTTGAGTCAACGCGAAAAATTAAACGAAATTTACGGATACTTCGAAAAACCGTCATTTCGCTGCGTCTGTGTGTACCTATGTTGAGGTAGATCTATGCTTTAATATACCTATATAGGGGAATGTGGAGTAAGACGCCCCCTCCCCCGTCTAAGACGACCACCCCTTATATTTCGGCCATAAGGTGCTGGTCATTTTGCTGATCAGATGCAACGCTTCCGACTTTGGCTTCAAGGTCACATGCAATATAACATACCACACGTGGCGATGTTTAATTTTTTGAAAAGTCGAAATGTCGATTTTACTCGACGCTGATGTAACGTGAATATCGCACCGTAAGTCATCATGAAATGTATCAATCAAACATAATTTGTATTTTGAAATATAATTGATTACTACTCCCTGGTGGACAGTATGAACTCATTAACAGTTACACTGAATATGCCCAATTTCGTCCAAGCCGGGTCATTGAATATGGTGTCACGATGGGGTAAAACGGTTTCCTCAACGGTGCCGTTCTAACCGCGTATAACTAACCATACAATTGATAGTTTATTATATATAATTTTTCATCTATAATATTGGAAGTATATTTTCTACCATGCACTATTTTTTCATGCTATAAACTGGTTTTCTAATTAATATTACTGGGGTTGTTTTACTCCATATGGGGCAATTTTACCATTAGTGGCGGATCAAACGGCCCCCGGTGATGACAATTTTATTTTTTGGTGATAACTGAACAACAAGTTCCTCAAGAAAGTTCATTATCGCATATGTTCTTCACAAAGACCGAGTCTTTAATGTGGAGCATTGTTTGATGCCTGTAAGTGCATAGTTTTGTCATATACTCTTCTTTTTGTTACCCCCCCCCCCTCCCCTTCCCTTAATTCTGTAAATTGCACAAAACATGCTTCAATAAATACAAAATGCAATGTCTAATGATTCATAAGCGTTGTGAAGCATACTGAAGTATGTCGAAATAAAACCAACAAGAATTGGTCCAAGATGCCCCATTCGCGCCCATTTCCCCATCTGTCAATATAACATATTAGTTATAGCTTACGGGTGACAATTGGTGGCGTCACCTAACGGTCTCTGAATAATCGATGCCCCTTTTGACATGATGCTGTAGTCGACTGTTTTTAGGCTACTAATACAATTTGTATACATGCAACAACATGGGGAAGAACTTGATGCACCGGTGGAAGCAATATCGATATCGATTTGTTCCATGGATTGCACTTAACTTGAAAAACAGGTACACGAAAGCATGTTTTAAATGGAATCACCAATTATCGCCCATTTGTAGGTTCTAATGTTTTTGAGGCGTGTTAATACTGTTATCTCCGTGGACTGGCGTTGTCGTTAACAGTAAGACTACAAGGGTGGCCACATAATTAAGTTTGCAAGGTCCCCAAAAGTGTATAACATTACCAACCGGTATGACTAAAAGGCGAACGACCACGCACGACCAAAATGTATGTAGACTTGTAGTGTTGCCACTGTTGGTAACCAAGCGGGCTGTTGGTGGCACGTAGGAGGTGTGTGTGTGTGTGTGCAGCTCGCCAAATTTCAGATATGTTGTTCACATTGGAGTAACAAAATTCGTACCTTTAATCATCACTTGTGGTAACTCTACGGTTCCATTCGCCAGATGGCGCTACTGTGCAAAGACTAAATACTCGTTCGGAAGATCGAATAAAATGTCGAAATTGTGTAACTCCTAGGTGAAATACAGACTCAAAATTTTTAATAATGCACACACAAACCATACATATACCATCAACGACCAAACTATCTACCAACATTATATTACATGGTCGTGCGTGGTTGTTCGTTAACTTCGTGGTCGTGCGCCTTTTAGTCAAACCCTTACCAAATGGTGGGTGGTGGTTTTCCCAAAAAATACATCGTTTCAGTGGCGCCACGTAACGAGTGAAATTTGTATTAATTCACATTGACTCTATTCTGAATATTCGACTGGCGCCGCGAGATGGATGGTGTCTTCGTATCGATGTCAACATGTCACCCAAATCATATCAAGCTGGCCATTTTATTGTTTGTATTCTCATTCCATCAGCATAAATGAACCAACGTGTTGGCGGGATGCATTTAACTATGAAAGACACTGTCTATTAGTGTCTTACCTAGTTAAAAGAGAGCTTCCAAGTCCCCGATTTCGCGGAAGATCTCCCGAATTTTAACAGAATCTAGAAAATCTCCCGAATTAGAATACAAATCTCCCAATTTATTTGAAAACTTAAAAAAACTGCACTGCAGTGCCCTCTTTTGGCAATGCTCAAATTGACGTTAATTTGTACTATACTTTGCCGCGATTGCGACTTACTGTTCACTGGAAATTTAAAATGCAGAACGAGAAGTGTCAGGCAGACAATGATGGCAATCATGCAAAGAGAAAGGCGAGGAAGTACACTTCCAAGTGGCAGCAAACATAGGCGGACAAGTTTGCAGGAATTTGAAAAAGCTCTAAAGGCGACACGTTTGCTTTATGTACGGTGTGTCAGGACGACATCTTTGTCAGTCATGGGGACAGAAATGATGTGGAGAAACACGTGTCAAGCAAAAAACACAAGGACAAAGTGGTTGACGCAAAAAGGTGTGGCGTGCAGGCCAAGCTGATAAGCATGCGCTTTCAGCCAGGTGCTACTGGTATGGTCGCAGAGAAGGTGACGAAGGCTGATGCCTTATTTTGCCAGTTTGTCATCGAATACAACCTGCCCTTTGCTGTCGGTGACCATTTCACTGATCTCGTGAAGGCGATGTTCACCGACAACAAAATCGCCAAGAAGTTTAGTTGTAGCCAAAAGAAAGAAAGGTCAGTGCCATGATTAATCATGCGCTGGCACCAAACTTCATGGAGGAGGTGGTCCAGCCTGTGACGCTGATGGTTGATGAATCGAACAAGATGAATGACAGCAAGGCCTGTGCTATCCTCCTTCGGACCATCAACAGAAGCAGCGGAGAAGTGCGGAACTTGTACTTGGACATACCTGTTTGTAACGTGCCGAATGCGGCTAACTTGTTCCAGGTGATCAACAATTCATTGAGGTATGTTAAATTGTGACTACTCGTAGTCTATAAACAATACAAATTACCAAAGCCCTGTTGGTCTACATTTGGTTACTAGCATGACCCACTTACTGGCATGTAAAATAATGCTACAAGTTGCAAATGTCGCCAGGTTTGCTGGAGTCGGTTGGAAAGGCTTTACAACACCATGTTATGGAAGCAATAAAGTGACAATTGCTTGGCGATCACAGTCTTTTGTTTGTTTCATTTTTCATGTTTTGCACTAATGAATATATATCTACATTTTTTAATGTTGTAGGTTTTGTTGTTATGTGTGTGTTTCACTTTAGGTTGCTTTCGATAAGCGTTCCCTTTTTTAAAAAGTACTGGTAAAATCTCCCTATTGTGTTTTGATAATATAGGGAGATCTCCCTATTTTGGGTTCATTGAACTTGGAAGCTCTTAATGTCACTTAGACTTAGTGACTTAAGTCAAAGTTATTTCCTTTTGCAGTTTGACGCTATGACAACAACTTGAACAAGATGTTTTTACTGTTTTGCCAGCAACTGTTCGACTGCTATTTTATTAAGAGGAAAACAATATCTCACCACATTTACTTTTCAGTCCCTTTAGCCGATGCCTTATTTTGTGTGTTTCAGATCAGCTCGAAAAGTACCCGACACTAACTCCGACAAACTGCTTCCAGATGAACAGGTCAGAACCTATCTGTGCACGTTTCTCACAGCTCTGCTTCAAGGGTGCAACAACAACAGAAGCACTGTGGTATGTCCATCAGTTGCGCACGACATTGCAATTACATCTGATGCAACTACATCACATAGCCAAAACGATGGAACAAACATCCATTCCGCAATCACCGAGACGGAATTTGATACACACATTTGTCATAACGACTTGCCATTGCAAACCTCAAATTCTCCGTCAAAAACTTGGCATGTTTCACGTCTGCTTCGCCGGAAGAGAGATTCTGGCGATAGCTTGGAATCATTGCACAACACAAATCTCTTAATCATGAAAGAAGTTCTCGGATTCACAGTGGAGAAGAAGCCAAGTCGAATCGCAGGTGGTGGCAATGGTGTTGTTGTCACCAGTGGTGTGATACCTGAGGGAACCGTTGCTGCTATATACCCAGGTATACTAAGTTTATCAATTTATATTTTAAAGGGAGGCTGGTCATCTTTTCCTTGTTTCTTATTTTACTTTTATAATGTTCTTAAGACTAGATAAATATTATGCAGTTACATTTAATAAGCCACAATTTAAATTTTTAGCCCTTGAAAAGTAAACAAAACAGAGTATACATAATTGTATTGGCCATATACCATGGGTAACAGATGCTGGGTGGGTTAAGGCCAGACACGGCAGGTAGATAGGATTATTTTTTAATTTGCGCAAACAGTTCAATTTTTTCTACCCAATGCATGAAATGGGTCTTACTGAGTAAAATATATATTGAACTTTTTTCAGCCAGACCCCCCGTTTCCATGGTAACAAACAAAATGGCTGCCATTTTGAGCAAAATATTGACAAATTTGGAAACCCTGCCATTTTTTATTGAATCCATATATAATTATAATTCTTGCAAATCCATGTTGTGTTTTTATTTTTTAAATAATTTTTGGGTTAAATACGAAAACAAATCTTGTTTTTTGGCAACAAATATGGCTATATCTTTCAAACTATTCATGATTTTTTTAAAGTGTCTGATCATTGCACACAGTAGAATATGCTGAATGCAACACTGAAAACATTATTTATATAGCATAATTATTCCAAGAGATATCCCGTTTCGAAATGCAGAAATTTGAAGAAAAATGTTTTTGAGAAAATGGCTGTCATAGATTGCATAATAGATTTCATTACATGATATCGACATGCTTGATCCATGATTAAAACTCACTTAGAGGTACGTAATTGTCATAGAAGTGAACTTTATTGATAGTATGCATATAAAGGTATAATACTACCATTTTCAGTATTTTTTAGTCAAAAAACACCATTTTACCTGGGGTGTCTGTCCTTAACTGTATTAAAGTTTTTGATGTTCCGCATGCTTGTGATGTTCCCATGTTTAGGCACCAAACTAGATTTGCAATGGGCTAAACTGGTTAATGAAGCACCTCTAAGTAATATATTACCTGCCACACCGAAGTTAGTTTTAAGTTGCATAATTGTGAAATGGAATTTTGTAGCTTATTAGATTCCACAGATAATTTGTTGAATCTTTGACAATAGTTTGACAATAGTTTTTGATTTATTGCTAGAATTGAAGCAAACTTTTAAAAAGCGACATTTTATATTAATGAGGTAATTTTTACTCATATTGTATAATGATTCTTAATCTACGTGTTAGTAAACGCATGCATTTTAATAGTTTGGGATTATTTGTCATTTCAAAATGAACCGGACACTGAAAGATGGGATTATAAGGTAAACATTTCTGCCAAAATCACAAAACTATTTTTCACTCATGTGCAGAACAGACATATGCAACTTACTACCTGGTTTGCTGTGGCAGGTTACCTTTTGTGAGGTATGAATGAAAGTGTTTTTCTTAATTTATGTCATTCGTGTCTGTCACTGACGTCCGGATGCAGGATTAATCTACAATCCTTGGGAGCCAATACTGCTGCAATCCATCAGCAACCAGTTTGTCTTCAGATGTATTGACAACATTCACGTGGATGGTAATGACAGGGGACTGTCACGGTATCTCTACAGGTAGGCATACTGCAGTGTCGCAGGTGTTGTAGCAGATGTGAGCATAATATAATTTAGTTGAACTAGACAAATTTGCTTTGGTATTTGTGACAAAAATGTTGATGTGCACTACAGCTGAGCTTTGCTAAAGGTATGGTTATATGTTCTTCAATTTAATAGCATTTATTTACATATTGCTACAATAAATATATTGAAGTACACTGCCTGCCAAAAACATTTTGCCTGCAAAAAAACAACAAACTCCTTCAAATGTTTCTGATTATGCTACTTGGAGACAAACACAACAAGAAAATGAATATTTATATGAAAATGTGTGACACAACATACCTTTGTTGACAAATTGTAATTTTCCATAGAAGCCACATTGCTTTTAATTGTTAGTTAATCACATAATAGTATTGTAATTTTTACATCAGTTTCTTTTTAAATGTTATTTTCAATTGGATTCTTATGGCTGTTTGTTAACATGACTTAACATTACTTCTGTTTTACATAGGTCTTGTGCCCAGAGAGACAGGGTGGGTCCGTACTGGCTGTGTGATACATCCTGGTTGACCAAGTGTCCGGTCAACCCTCTGACCATTGGGCAGTATGTCAACAATCACACAAAACGTAATTTCCAAATTTGTTTACTCAACTTTAGATTAGAGAATTCTTCCTGTCTCCAAACATGTTATTGTTGTTTCTGTTCACCTCCTGTAGACAGAGCGGTATTTCTATCTTTCAGCCTTTCTAATGACGTCCAGGACAAGATTATTGTGCATACTCAAATGTGTGGCGTCTATATATTAATATGCTAACTTGGGGGCACAGTAAGTGTATCTCCTCCCAGGTACTAAGGTCCACTTGCCACTTCCTGTGCCCATTTGCTTCCTTGAACCATTGACCGATGATCTAGTTCTACCAGTTGGTGATGTATTTCAGAGAACACCAACAAGACTTATTTATTGTTATTTACCTGTACTAACATATTTTTGATATGCTGTGTTTTTGTAGAGGGTCTTTCTCTTATCTGAGGTAACTCGGTGGTGATCAGTTCACCAGATGGTGCCAATGTGACACCATGGGGTGGGCGTGAAATGGGCTGTTGTCCCTTTTTGGATTCCACAGGCCATGAGCTTTAAAATGATACCTCATTTGTTGAAATATCTTCAGTAGTTTTTGATTTATTGCTAAAATTGAAGCAAACTTTTAAAGGGCACTTTTGAGAAAGGAGGTCACTTTGACCTATATTGCCAATTGTTTCATAATATCTTGGTTCATGTATTTATTCATGCATCTATTTTATTATTTGTGGGTTATTTCTAGAAAAAAAACAGGACTGAAAGTTTAGACTATAAGGTGCACATTTCTGCCCAAATCACAAAATTGGTGGGATATGACCAAGACAGCTGCTGGGTAGTTTTGGCTAGTGTGCAGAATATACCTATGCAACCTAATACCATGTTCGCAGTGGGTGGGATACAAATGGGTATATTTTCAGAATCCCCGGCCAACGTTGCCTATCAGGAGATTGATATCACTGAAGAGTTTCCATTTCGTCTTCACTGCTATCTTCCTAACACGCGCTACGGAAGCTCTCTTGATGGCAATGCATCCAAGTGCGTATACTTCGCGTAAATACGATATCGCCACAGGGTGAAGCATATAAAATGTTGTCCTAAGGACTGGATATATCGCTCTGTATAAGAACTTAATACCGAGTGATTTTAACGCGAATACAATTATTTTCATGTAGTGACAATAATATGTTTGATTTAGTGAAAACAATTTGCTGTCAAGTCATATTGTTGCACGATTTTCTTCACATGTGATTATATATATGCGAATAATGGGGAGACTCCTGGATTTGTTGTGAATCTCCACTCCCGCTAAAGAATAAAATCCCCAGATTTTTGATGAAGATGAAAATCTCCTGGAAAAGAAGGTAGTCTTCCAGATTTCCGTTTCAGACCTCCAACAGTACCCCCCCCCATCTTCCAATATCTAAATCAACAAGACCAAACGGTAGACTCATGACAAATCTCCCACAGAACCCCCCCTCCCCCCTCCGTCTTCCAAAGTCCAATCCAACATATGAAACTCAGAAGTATGTGATTATGAAAAATTTTCACTGAAGCATGTGTCTGTTGGCAGTACCCGTTGTGTCGTTCTGGTATCTCTGAGAGACATAGAGGAAGGTGAAGAACTACTCTCATCCTACTTCACACTCGTACAGACGGCGTAAGACTGACGGTGAAGTAACAAAGCATGAACCCTCTGACCCTCGATGGTCCACAATTGTTATAAACATTGAGTACTGGTAAAGTTGTGCGACTGTCCGCCATTCACACATTTCCTTGTGCAGCAAAACAAAACCTGAGCCGTGTCTGAAATTGTTATATTTTCAACATACGTAGTCTTTATGCCGTAGACATGAAATACTATTTAAAACAAATTCAGATCAAGTGATTAGTCAGTATGTGATTAATTAACAAGTAATGAAACATTGTAGTTAGGTGTCAGTAAACCAATGCAGTTATGGTGATTACATTTTCTTTGCATCCTGGTTTAGTACTATGTCGATTTCAGCCCGATTGGGCATTTGTAATTTTTTATTAATATTTTATTATTTGTTCATTGTTTATTAATTAACGACTTAATAATCACTTAACCGATATTAATTTCAAACCATATTCTATATCAGTGACACAAAAGCAACGACTGTTGATCATTTCTGATGATCAGTTTTTTCTGGTGTACTAAGAAGATATATCTAATTACAGATGGTCCCATGTTTACCTGTACTGAATGTGTTTGTGGAACCAGAGAACGTTGGACTGCGTTATGAATGTTGGATGATGTACACTTGTTGCAAGACCGTCTATCTGAGCTGTGAGTTTTATACGTGTTAAGGTGAATTTTATCAAAGCACAACTGTGATGTTTTACATGTCTACATGATCATTTGGTGACTTATATTGATAAGCAAATTAAATGTTTCTTCATATTGAAGCAGAATTATTTGTATCAGTTCTTTCACTCCAACCACGTGTTACTGTGTTTCATTATCAATTAACAACAATGCATATATTTTATATATATATCTACCGTATTTGACTGCATTACCGCCCCCGTTTCCTGAAAATTTGGAGATGGGGGTGGGCGGTAATGCGAGCCCACATGCTTGCATTACCACACACCATCTCAGCCACATACATAAATACGTTATCAAAATACAGATGATAAACATGCAGAAGTACAGCAAAATCGGCAGAAAGTTGTTGAATATACTTCAGACTTAGGTAATGTGGTCTGCCCCGATGTTTCTGTCGCCGATTCAGTTTGTTATTTGGACCATTTTTGCTTGGAGGGCAATGATGCGGATCTATGTTAACGCCCACATCTACATAACCATCCACCCCGTTTTAGAATATCTCGACCTAATCGTCCATGGGCGGTCAAATACAGTGTATATACAGTGAAACCTCATATTAAGGTCATCCTCGGGTCTGGGCCAAAGTGACCTGAATAGCAAGGTGACTGTATTAGTGAGACTAATTTGCTATACTGTTTTGGACATAATTTTGACTGTCCAAAGGTGACCTTAATTTAAAGGTGGCTGTATTACTGAGATGACCATAAAACGAGGTTCGACTGTAATAATAATGCGATCTTACATGACACCAGTAACTGCTTTTGACAAGGCGCTCATGACGCGTACTCCATCAGATGATCAGAGCTTGTCCACATTGCGGCTGATGCATCGCCCATATGAGCTTCTGTAGAACAAGACTGTTGGCTCCATGAATCCATCGCCAGGTGTTTCCATTTCACTGCACGAGATCTTTGACATCTTTTGGCACAGACACCAGGTAGAAGGGACCAACAACTTAACTTTCTCTTCCGGAAGACACAGGCAATGTGGAGCGGACAAAATTGTCCAAGTTTTGACTTGGCAGGAGGTAAACAGATAGTCCTGTGCTCTAAGCACTTGGACATCATCCCCCACAGTACTGTGATAATGCTTTAACCCCATCAGGATATGCCATTCACTTAGTTTGGAGGACAACTGATTTGCGCCATAACAAAAAGTTACTTTATTTACATGTCAATGTTTGAATCTTTAAGAATTAGTTTATAAATATATCAGCACTTGTTTATCCCGGGAAATTCAGATAACAACCGGCAAGGATCTGAAAGTTATTATGCTAATGTTAAGACTAACAACAACAAACAAACAATTATCATATAACATATTTTATTTCTAGCAGCACTACAGTAGTAAAATAGTGATGACAAACTGAGAACACCAGAACAACATGGTCTGGGTTAATGTGTTTCTCAACTCGTCTCCAACTCTATTCCTTCACAATCTTAATTTTCACATCCTTCAAATGCTTCTTCATATTACCACCAAAGTGAAAGCTATCTAAGGATGGGCGCATATATTTGCAAAGTCCCAAAACCTTGCATTACGGATTGATAGTTTGGTTGTTAACATGTATTGCGGAGAAAATAAATTCCTACAGTGGTTCCGCCTACTGGGTGGAAGATACACAAATGCACAATTACACTAATATTATGCAAAATCTGAAGTACCACACCACATATTGGTAGGGGTGGGTGGTAATTTCAACCGATACAAAATACCAAGATTTTTAGACTTTGCAAACACACAAGACCACCCCTAAAGCAACAGAGAGATTTAGATATAAACGACATATTAACACTAAACCTGGACATCTACACATCACTGTAAATCAGCCCACTGAAAAACCTGCACCATCCATAATAAATAACAAATTTTTTTGGGCCTTAGGTTCGTAGTGGATTGTGATCAATGACGCCGACTTGTGTTGTACCCTCGACATTTCTTCAAGACATCATTACTTCATTCACCAAACATTCCTATCTTTAGTAATCTGATGATACAATAAAGTCCCTAATTCCAATGTTACGTACGTCCATGTAATATCTCCGAGCAGAGAAAAAACAAATTCATCTCGAGGTCAATCAGACATACAATACAGTGTGTTTCACAAGATGCCAGTACAATCCAACGAATATGTAAATAGGTCACTTCATACATCTTGTGTAACTTTCACACGGGTGCAATCGATCAGAGCTACCCAAAACGACCGTAACAACGATCCACATCGGCTGCCCAATGCATAAATGCCTTGTCTAAATCTACAGTGAGTTTATGCTAACATTTTACCAACAAATATTTGTCTAAATCAATCAGCGACGATGCAACAGCTCAGCGCTTGCGGTTCCATGGCGCAGGTGATGAGACTCGCGATGAACTCCGTGAACTGTGCGTAGCCTCACTTCCATCATCAGACTCGTCCGTCTGTCAACAACATCTGATCATGTGACCCGCCCCAGTGAACCAGGTATTAAGTCACACAGGCCTATCCTGCACACAAGCAAAAAATCGCAGTCTAGGTCATGTTCCACCTATTTTGTGATCTTGGCACAAATGCATAACTTATAATCTCATCTCGGCTCGACAAACCAAAACTAATAAAATACATGCATTTATGAACCCATATATATATATATATATATATAAAAAGCCAGTAATTAGTCAAAATTACCTAATTTCTCAAAACATTGCATTTTAAAAGTTTGCTTGAATTTTATCAATAAATCGCAAAATCTACTGAAGACATTTCAATAAATGAGGTATCGTTTTAAAGCTTACGATCCATGGAATCCAAAAAGATACAAAAGTCCATTTCACAGTTTTGCAACTTAATACCGAGTTTGCTGTGGCACGTTGCATATAATATTTGAATAAATATTTAGTTTCCAGCAAATAGTTCACAATAATAAGAGAATGCAGCACCATATTCAACATGTGGAATTAAGGTAGTTAGGAGAAAACACAAAATACAACGTTATAACTCCATGAACCATCCGCGTCTGCTCCAATCAGACATATCTCCATTACTCGTTTTCAACATTTCTGTCTTTGTGGTACTTCTAACCGACAATCTTATTCCGCCCCCAGACTGTTGACCTTTGATGTAGGGTGTAGACTCACCCTATCGCCCTCGTCGTTGCTGGGTGGGGGTACGGAGGCTGCAGCTGATGGGGGTGCCCTGTGCTTCACTGAAGCTTTGTTCTTCCGATGACTCGTTCGCTCCTGTCAACAAAGCAAACGCTATTAGTACAGCTATGGGGTGGCTGAAATCTTGTGTGCAATCTAGCGGGCCCAATGGGTTGGTTTGTAAATTTAGATTTTTTTTAATCTGTTCTGGGATCATAATTTTTAAATGGCACTTATCTCTTTTTTCCCGGGCAACACCAGGTAACTCGACTAGTTTACAATAATTCAGTTCAAAACTCCATTCGGGTATAACTCCATTCAGGTAGTACATTATTTCCACCATAGTGCTACTATTCCAACAACTTTTCGTTGTGAAGGCTGCACACTTACCCCTGTGTCTCTCCTTGCAGAGTCTTTGCCTAGCTTCATCTTCATGCCTTGACCTGTGAAAGAATGTACTACTTGATGATTTAATTTCTAACTACCAACAAGTGTTAGAGTTGGAATCTCGACATGGGCGAACAGACAAACATAAACACTTCTCATGTACACTTGCATCAGCAATAAATTCGAAAAAGAACAAGTCATCCAACAAGTACAATATAATAATATTCAGGGCCTGCACCAGTTACGGTATTACTGCAAAAAATCAATCACACAGAAAGCAATATAGAGGGTAGATTTTATTGTTACGCAGTTCTGTCAATTGAACAATGTAACATTCTTGTATAATTTATCTAGCTACTAAAGAGATTATTACATATACAATAGGTCATATGTATGGAAAATACATCCAAAAAACAACTACACATACAAGGTATTATATATGCAAGACATTATACACAGGGTTTCGATAAATAATAATAAAGACGTCACAGCAACCATTGCAAAATTGTCATTTTGTGGAAAGAAATGGCCTACCGGATTCCACCGACTGCTTAATTGATGTATCCAGTATGTTGCGGATTGCATACGTCACAATAAAAATTTATGGATGACCTCCGTCAAGCTTTACCTTTGCTACCAGTGTTGATAATGGTATATACATTAATTACACTACTACTGTTGCACGACACCTCATAAATCAAACATTACCACATACAGCTGTCACTTTAAAAACTTTGATTTATATTATTGTCCTAAAGAAACACTTGTAGCCAGAATGTCAACAAAATATACGACGGAACGCACCATGTGTTCGGCATCCATGTTTTAATGGCTTGACGTAGCTTTTGTTAGACAACAGGTCACGTGATGGGTTGGTCAACTGTCTATCACTGTACTTACTGTCTTCGTTGTCCCCCGCACTCTCAGCCCCATTTTCATCCGAATCTGCTGCGTTTGATTTTTCGGCATCGTTGCTGTTCTCAGTAGCTGTCACACTGATGTCTTTCTCAAGGCGTTCACGTGCACTGGTGAACACTGACTGCAGCACAATCGAATCCTCGTATATCTGCCAACAGACACACGATCGTTCATAACCTCAGCCATGTTCATGACATCGGTCTCTTCAAATTGATGGCCACATTCAAAGTCCCATACATGACGAGGTCATTATCTCAATCTTTAATTAGTTGATTTGTATTTTGATAAAGTTTTAGTCTAAACCTGCAATATAAGATTACTTTATTATTACAAATCATCATTTTGATTGTTTGGAAGTTTACAATTTGAGATATTCAGAAAAGTAGTATATATTTTAAAGGCGATGACTAATTTGCATATTAATGAGTTTATACAAAAACGCTCAAGGGTGCCTGAGTATTACTGACCTAGGTTAGGTCACAAAAATGCAAAAAAACACATCGTGCGGACCCTAATGCACGGTCCACCTTCAAAAGGCCCGGACTAATAGGGTAGGATAATGTGTTGGGGTCATGTTTCACAACGGATCACAAATGTTGCAATTTTGATGTCACAGTAACTTTATAATAATAACTAATTTGTGGAATTGACATGCCTTTGCTTTTGTTATTTTTTAAATATAGAACTGCCAAAGTTTCTTTAACAGACGTTACTATTACTCAATAACAGCTGGGACCGAGAAATATAAAATTAAGTATTATATGGTTCTTGTGTCAAAAGCAACCCATAGTACAGTAGTTGAAACAGGGTCCATCAAAAAAGCTGACACACTTCAGCTGCATGTTAACGCCTTCATTTAGAAACGATCTCGACAAGAATTAAAAGTCGAAATCAATTCCCGCGTACCCAGTTAAAACTACCAAACGGTTATGTCTAAATCACAGACACACAACAGACAGGGATGCTTAGTAACCTTGTGAATGACCAGACCAACAGACACGACAACGAATGAAAACACAGACATCTACGGGATGATCTACACACTATTGTTACACACACGGGTATGTGAGTATGTACAAACGCGGGTCCTAGCGTACACACCTGTAAACTATCGACACACTACGGACATGTCTAGCAATGCATGCAAGACAGACACAGTGTTAATCTGACACGAGGGACCATGCAAACAGTGAGACTGCAACTATGGACAACGGGCCACCACCACAGCCGCCACGGGAAGCACATGCATGTCCGTCCGTCCGTCCGTCCGTCAATCCATCCGTCTGTTATCTACAGCTGCCGGGCATTACTTCTGCCTAAGCTCGACTGGCCATAGAAGGTCACATGACGACATACGCGGGTTTCTGAGATGCCAACTGGAGGACGGAGGATAGCAGGGTTCACGGGTACGGGGGGACCAGGCATGCACGTGTCGAATGCAGCCTCACAGTGAGGGGCAGTGTCATATACAAGGGGCGGTTGATATGAAAAGGCGAATCAAGCCACACATGTTGCTGAGTCATCGCAGAATCATCGACGTCAAGGCAGCATTAAATAAATGTGAAATGTTTGCAACAAATCAAGCAAAAACAGCGACAGTTTCTGCCACTAAAAACTTAATGAAAATGAAATAATAAAAAAGATTGCATCGAGACTGAAAGTCCGCAGCAGAGAAAAGGGGGGACAGAGATAGAGAGAGACAGGCAAGCAAACTACGGAAGGCTAACGCCAAGTGATAATATACCTCCACTGAAGGTAAACGCTTTCTGCTTTTCTGAAAACACATACAGTTGGCACGGGTTACTACCTGGTTGGCAGTGGTCGCCATGACGACGGCGGTCGCGGCCATTGTCATGGTGATAGGAACACAAAGAAGTAATGCCCGTTGCTATGATTACAGGGAGTTGTGGTGTGGCAATGAGATGGCAGCGTAGTACATGACAGAATGTGATCACGTGTACACGGGTAACAGCAACTTGACTATGGGGGTACAGGAACTACTTCGCGTTTTCCACGATATCTTTCTGCATTTTCACTCACTGAATGAACCTCCCATGTTCTACAGATTTTACCATCAAAACAAAAATAATTTGCAACAAAACAAAAATTGTCAAGACAACACACCGGAAATTCACCCACACTAACATTTACCTCACAGACACTGCAGTGAACGATATCATAAAAATAAGCCTGCTGTGCATGGATTCATACAAAACAAATTGTTCAACATCAGTTTTAAAGGAGAATTTTGGATATCTTTTACACAAAAAGGTTAGGGTTAGTGTACAGATGCAGTTAACCGTCCAACTGATCGATTGACACTGCATCATGTGATATCACAAAACATCGATGCAAGATCGATTAGGAAGAATAATTTGAGGCTACAATAGTGTTCGCGGGATTTAGACTGGTCCCAATTTGGCCGAGACAGTCAGCCTTGATTTTGACACAACGAACGACAGCAGGTTAACCAGTCATTATTTTCATCAAAGATCAAATCGGGAGAGGTGCAACTCAATATCTCCATTTCTGTCTCTAAACGCACATAAATTAGCATAACTTACCTGCAAATTGATATGTGATACAGAGTTGTTGAACCAATTGGGATACAGATCACTCGTGTAATGTAACGTTTATTTTTAAATACACAATAAATCTGAACCTATGACCCCATTTCAACGTAAATATACAAAAACTTTTCCCCGGGACATTGGTTGCTATAGACACCAGACAACATTCCTACATCGTTACATATTAATACCATGTTTACGAGACGTTAAGTACCATGACGAACAAACACCCTCAAAACAGATACACATCAAACCTGATATCATCAACACAAATAACCACAATTTTGTGAACCAGAGTGTGTGGGCACCAGCAATGTCACCTTGTAGTGAACAGCAGCATAACAACCTCAGGGTTTCTTACAAGTGGTACTAAAAGTCGGTGGATCTTTGCTTCTTGCACCGCCGTAGCAATGGAGGTACCCACCACAAGGCAAAAGGAACCAGCGCGGTAGAAGGAGAACATTACCAGCTGACACGCATACATACCAGCGAACCCTCCACGTTGTACGTCTGTGCATTTCCACACAAGGTCATGACGTCACATTCAAGGTCATCCAGACTGCGGTAACGGTGGTCTTCAATGCGTTGCTGCAGAATACACGCAATACCATATATCACCCCAACACCTATCAACATGTAATTATCACGTAATGTCACACAAAAGTTTAGTTGACCAGAACATTTTGTTTTCTTTGGGAAGACACTTCAGCAAACTTCAGCATGAAACATGTTCCTGATTTCTTTCATTTACCTATCTGAGGTTTGTACTCTGAGTAAGAACACCGTAGGGGAAACTCCATGATGTTTCCTAATTTACTACAGTAAGGTTATTAAAGCAATTAAATGCACATATAATCTTACCCTGATTTTCTTGAAGTCCACTGGTTTGCGAATAACTTCGTAGTAGTCAGGCAGGTCCTTCTTAGAGGGCAACACCATAAACGGTTCACTCAAGACTCGGTTGTCGCTAAATAAAAGAGAAGACAAATTAGATTGTTCGATGCAAAATAAAACATCCATGCCACACACGTGGCTGTCACATGCTTATGGGGTACCGCAATGTTTTTAACCAATGGCTGAAACTGCGGAAGACAACCAACTTTAGAATGGTTAATCAGTTTGATGTGATATATGACGGTTTTAGGGCATGCAGTACACATCAATCTGGGTAAAATTTCTGAATGTGCAAAATCTCCTAATTGAAAGCTACATTACATATTCCAGACCTTGCTACCAGTTGTGTTGATTACTGAGTTTTAAGAAAATCTAATGTCACGTACACATTTTCACTGTGAGGACAAAGCAGAGTAGTGAGCTTCTAAGGGTAGCCACTACCTGAAAACAGCCTGAGCTAAAATCTGTATTTGTGATCATGCAATTTGTGAGCACGCAATTGTTGAGTTGAGCATTTTTTTAGGCATCTTAAAAAATGTTCAAACCTATACAACAGTACTAATAATAATATAATAATAATAATAAGTTTATTTTCTTTGGCAGCCATAGAGGCTGAAAAGTACAATAATACAATAACACTCATTGAAGTCAGACGTCCATGCTCAAAAACACCTTATCTGACAAATGAGCATTCTACCTAATTATTCTTGATAATTGCATGATCACAAATACACATGCCAGCTCATAATTTGAAGGATGCAGGCCGTCCTTCTCACGTGAAACACTCATTGTCATGGTAAAATACTCAAGCATATGAGCCCATGTTTCACAGATCATTTAATAAATCACTACGATGACATCAGTGGAAGTGACAACCCACCTGTCCCTGTAGTTAATCACAATGTCAATCAACTTGCGCATCATTGAGGTGAGCTTCGGTGGGTTCGGAGCGACCTTCTCGACGGGCGGTCGACCGCGTCGTTTCTTTGGTTTCTTCACCTCGTACTCATCGTCGTCATCGATGATGCGTCGCTTGCGTCCTCCTCCTCCCTTCTTCCTCTGCATCTCCTCCACCATGTTCAAGTTGCCATCCTCCACCGCCTCCAAGTAAGCAAGTAGTAAGTCAATGTTACTTCGTCATCCACATGATAGACAACATACTTCAAGACCACATACTTCAAGACAAAAGCAACACAGTTGAGGTGGCTACAAGAGAAGTTAAAAACTCATCGAGCTGGTAGCGTATTAAATCAAACTAAACATAGTACACACCTGTATAGAAATAACATTACATACATAAAAATGTTAGACAGGTGAGTCAATGTAACAGCTTCTGGTTGACTTCATTTAAATAAAGTTAGAGATAATGTAAGGGAAAGTGGCAAATTGAAATACATTTATTGCCATTCTACACAACACTTGCAAGTACAAATCAGACTAAGACAAACATATCTAATCCAGACCTGCCCACCCCAAAAACTTCCTGTCAGTAATCCATCTTCCCATTTACACTGATTTTCAGGAATATAGGCTTGCTGTCAGTAATAGTTCAGAACCGTGTCAGATATTGTCACACCACTGTCAGTAATACTTTAATACTGTGACTATGACAATAGTTGCACCCAAAACATAATTGTCTCTAATAAACTATGACTATGACTGATGTTGAAGCATTCAGTTAACAAGGTAAGGTAGATGTTCATAACCAGCATTGATGGAAATCAAACATGAAGAAGCGTAACTGTAATGCAAATGAGTCTATACACATTGTAATTCTGATTTTATGTAAATTTCAAAAACAGCATGCTGACTACAAAAACTTAACAAATTATAACAATGCGTCACGTCATTGTATATTTGTGGTGGCATTAGGATTAATATTACTAGCCCGTATACCTAGGGCCAGGCTATAGATAATACAGTACAGTAGCTTGACTAGATCAGACAAAGTCATGCCGAGGGACGGGAAAACCATTATGTTACGCTGGTCATCAACATCGTCTACTCAACTCTAATATATAAGCCTATCCCTGTATTATAGGCTGTAAGTGATAGACTAAACTCAATAAATACACTAACTTAGTCTTAGTACAGTCAGTTGGCCTAACACTACAAGTACAACACCCACTACTCTGTCACTAGTAGTACTAGTTTAACGACGTAGTCAGTACCTGCAATTATCCCGGCCACCACTGACCATGGGCATGGTGGCCGGGACCATGTCATGTGAAATAGGAAAATTAATTTTGCGTATCCGGCAGTATGTAAAGCCGACCCCCTTCTTTAAACTTGACAATACGGGCCATGTCTGCGTGCATGCTCTTATAAACGTTCGCATACACGTTTCTTTTTGGATGGTACTGGTACCGTTTCGATCACAGGCATCATTTCGTGCCACGTGAGTCGTGACTTCGTTTTGTTTGAGCGCTATGAGTGCGGAAATGTGAATTTGTCGTAATGCTATTTCCTACTGGTCAGATTACGACCAGAAGCAGCGAATGAAAAACCACGTCACAACAAGCAGCGTATATATGCTGCCACCTGTTGAATAAAGTGAAGCTAAATTTGAGGAGCACTGAAGTGATTGACGACCATTGTGACAACGAAAGAATCTG
Organism: Escarpia spicata; assembly: GCA_963995525.1. Taxonomy (NCBI): domain Eukaryota; kingdom Metazoa; phylum Annelida; class Polychaeta; order Sabellida; family Siboglinidae; genus Escarpia; species Escarpia spicata. The sequence continues at coordinate 3,360,966 of OZ023208.1, forward strand.
TAATATTTTCATCCCTCGCCGTAATACCGTAATTTTAGGTGTATTTCCGGAATGATTCCGAACAATCCGGAATGGTAGGCAGGTCTGATAATACTGTATTGACAACAAGGGAAGAACATTATCTAATGTCATAAACCCTGTGTCAACGCGTCACACTGTTTCTTTGGTCTTGGAAAAGCTTTATAAGAAACTAGCCAAGTTACCCGGCACTGCCCGATAATAAAAGCCAGTCATATGTATTTTCTAATTGAAGCTGTATAGGGGTAATCTAAATTTACAAACCATGCCAATGGGCCTGCTAGATCGAAAACAAAATTTCAGCCCCATACAAGCAAAACAGATGGATAAGTCCCATTTTAAAATTGTGACCCCCCAATATTCCCAGCCCCCGGTTGAATTTTGAAAAAAATATCAATCTACAAACAACCCCAATGAGTCCACTAGATAACATACAAAATCTCAACCTCATACATGCAAAACTAAGGGAGATATGGGTACACACACAAACAGACAAAGAACCGTGTAGTTTTATAATATAGATGTTACAATAATATAAATTATAGAACTCACCCGGAGCCACTGTTTGTCAGTGAGCGAGTCGGCGGAGTAGTCGACCTCCTTGCGCTGGCGTGAACCTCGCCCAAACATCTTCTCTTCCTCCTCCTCACAAGTGAGACGCTCCACCTGCGACAACACACAGTAAAATAACACCTCAGAGGTGACTACTGGGAGTTCCAGTGACAACACACAGTGAAACAACACCTCACAGAGGTGACTATTGGGCAGTTCCAGTGACAACACACAGTGAAACAACACCTCACAGAGGTGACTATTGGGGAGTTCCAGTGACAACACACAGTGAAACATCTCACAGGGGTGACTATTGGGGAGTTCTAGTGATAACACACAGTGAAACAACACCTCACAGAGGTGACTATTGGGGAGTTCTAGTGATAACATACAGTGAAACAACACCTCACAGAGGTGACTATTTGGGAGTTCTAGTGACAACACACAGTGAAACAACAACTCACAGAGGTGACTATTGGGGAGTTCCAGTGACAACACACAGTGAAACAACACCTCACAGAGGTGACTATTTGGGAGTTCTAGTGACAACACACAGTGAAACAACACCTCACTGAGGTGACTATTGGGGAGTTCTAATGACAACACACAGTGAAACAACACCTCACAGAGGTGACTATTGGGGAGTTCCAGTGACAACACACAGTGAAACAACACCTCACTGAGGTGACTATTTGGGAGTTCTAATGACAACACACAGTGAAACAACACCTCACAGAGGTGACTATTGGGGAGTTCTAGTGACAACACACAGTGAAACAACACCTCACAGAGGTGACTATTGGGGAGTTCAAGTGACAACACACAGTGAAACAACACCTCACAGAGGTGACTATTGGGGAGTTCTAATGACAACACACAGTGAAACAACACCTCACAGAGGTGACTATTTGGGAGTTTTAGTGACAACATACAGTGAAACAACACCTCACAGAGGTGACTATTTGGGAGTTCTAGTGACAACATACAGTGAAACAACACCTCACAGAGGTGACTATTGGGGAGTTCTAGTGACAACACATAGTGAAACAACACCTCACAGAGGTGACTATTGGGGAGTTCTAGTGACAACACACAGTGAAACAACACCTCACAGAGGTGACTATTGGGGAGTTCAAGTGACAACACACAGTGAAACAACACCTCACAGAGGTGACTATTGGGGAGTTCTAATGACAACACACAGTGAAACAACACCTCACAGAGGTGACTATTTGGGAGTTCTAGTGACAACATACAGTGAAACAACACCTCACAGAGGTGACTATTTGGGAGTTCTAGTGACAACATACAGTGAAACAACACCTCACAGAGGTGACTATTGGGGAGTTCTAGTGACAACACAGTGAAACAACACCTCACAGAGGTGACTATTGGGGAGTTCTAGTGACAACACAGTGAAACAACACCTCACAGAGGTGACTATTGGGGAGTTCTAGTGACAACATACAGTGAAACAACACCTCACAGAGGTGACTATTTGGGAGTTCTAGTGACAACACACAGTGAAACAACACCTCACTGAGGTGACTATTGGGGAGTTCTAGTGACAACACACAGTGAAACAACACCTCACAGAGGTGACTATTTGGGAGTTCTAGTGACAACACACAGTGAAACAACACCTCACTGAGGTGACTATTGGGGAGTTCTAGTGACAACACACAGTGAAACAACACCTCACAGAGGTGACTATTGGGGAGTTCTTGTGACAACACACCACGTGACCTGTTGCCTAGCTAGCTTGTCTGTCAAGACATAAAAATAGCTGCCGAACAAGTGGAGCATACAGACATTCTGGCCTCTCATGTTTGTCTTTACGACAAACATGAGGGAAGTTGTTAAATCGTCAACTGTATGCGAGAATGTTTGATTTAGCAGATGCCACGCTGCACTAAAAAAGTATTCCACAAATATTACTGTTATCAAAATTGTTGGCAAGATCACGTTTCACATAGGTCACGTTTCACATAGGTCACGTTTCACATAGGTCACGTTCATAACTTACTGTGATGCTGGCAAACCACAATGTTCTGTACCATACACCTACTATAGCTGTATTACCATTGCAATAGTGGAAAAGCAGGAAAAGCAGTCCCAAACCATAATTTATTAGCGGTGCCATTGTCTGGCCTTGGGAGCAGCCGATTCTCAAATGATGAGTCCGTGCATAATGCTGCTATTGTCAGTGATTGTTGATGTCAGGTCGGTAAATATGTAAAATTACAAAATGAAATTGAAAAAGTCTGTTTACAAACATTTTATTTTATGACATAGGTGGTTCATTATTTGGGCAACTATTGTTACAGACAATAGTTCAGTGTACTATCGACAATAACTATCAATATTTACTAGACAGAAAACTGTGGAAACATGTCACCATGCTAAGTGGATGACTAGTCATTTAGTACAGACAGTACATTGTTGCCATATCTACTGTCACGATGCACTGATAGCCCGAGGTATTGTTCCACTCCTGCTCATCACCCTTTATATGTCAAATTCATCCCCACCAATGGGAGAACAGCTCCCGCCCCTGTACTTACCTCATCCTCGTCCTTGACAAGCCAGGGAGGCAGTTCTTCCTCCTCCAACAGCCTCGGGACCCTCTTCACCTCACTCGCCGCCAGTCGCCGCCTTTCAAGGTCCATGCGCTGCGACACAACCAATCAAATGTACGGTTTTTGGCTGCTGTAATTGCTGTTGACTGACAGATGCAGACATGTCTAATAATATGCCCATGTGCCAGGGTAGTCAAAGTTGTAACATTGTACACAGGCACAGCATTGGATGGTCACCGTACTGACTTTGTAGAACTTGTAGTGGACTAAATATTTGTTGATAAATTGTAACAAGTGAATGATGACACTGACAGTTTCTTCAGGGCAATTGGAGCAGCATTATTTATAGATTTAGTCATTCTTTAATGTGTATCATTTTCTGTAGTCGGATATTTTTATTTCCATAATACAGCAGCACTTTCCGTAATGCCATAATCTGAGGTGAGTTTCCATAATGATTACGGAAAATCCGTAATGGTAGGCAGTCCTGTTACCACATGCTTCTGGGTGGTTATAACCAATGAAATGTTGGGATGTTGGAGATGTTGGCGTAACTGCTCTGGGAAGTCACGCTCAGTTCTCTTAAGTCATACACAGACTAATGGCTAGATCTCGCGATTTGAGAGAATACATCTTGGAGTGGGGCGGTCAATGACCCGGTGACTATACATTAACATCACACACTCCAGGTGAAAAGCTTTGTATTTTTACTATCAACAAAGTTCACTTTTATAACAATTACACACCTGTAAATCACTTGTTCATGAACAAGCATGTCGATATCAAGTAATCGAATCCATTATGCAATTTTTGAGATATTTTCTCGAAACACTTTTTTTTTATTTCTAAAATTAAATATTTGTTTACAATTAAACTGAAAAAAAATTATTATATGAAAACAATTGATGTTCCTTGAGACTCATTGGGAGTTGGTCAATATGATAAAATAGAAAAATTGTATACAATATATAACAATCAGATGTTTATATTTTAAAGTTATTTTATTACTGCAATCATCACAGACCAGGAGCTGTGCATTCAAAACTCCCCATTGTTACTGGGCCATCACTGATCTCAAAACATATTTTACGAGAACAATTTCAATTTTTCGCTACAGGTGCGTCACTCACCTGGAACAGTTCGAACTCATCCTCTGTGCGAGCCAACATCTGATTAATCGTCTCATCATCTGGGATCTCATCTTCTTCCTACAGAAAAAGACAAGTTTCAGTATTCTAGTAACAGTTACAAAACCTTCACTTACAGCATAGCTTTATCTAGAGAACCATCGTTTAATGTGTTGGTTTTAGACGGGTCAAAATTTGAATTTGAACGGGTGGAAATACGAACAAAAAAGCTTATATTTGATTGACTTTCACCGTTATATTTTATTGACTCTCACTGTTATATTTTATTGACTCTCACCGTTATATTTTATTGACTCTCACTTTTGTATTTTATTGACTCTCACTGTTATTTATGTGTCCATTATACAGTGGCGCCTCGTTATAACGCGGTAGTCGGGGTCCACGAAATGAATCCGCGTTATAAACGAGGCGCGTTATAAACGTGGCGCGTTCCCATATCTGCTGTCAGGGGCGCTACGACGACGACCGACACCGCTGCTGCACGAAGAACGCCATCGAAGCCAACCAAAGTGTGCACGTCGCGCAGTCTATACGCAGTTTATGAAGCTTATTAAACTGCCAGCCAATGTCAATGTGTATTCTGTTTAAATGTTGTACACTTTTGGACAATGTTGAACTGAATAAAATTCATGAATTGTGTACCGTTTTTAAATAAACAATGGACCAACAAGCCACGGTCAACTGAACGATAATATGGTACCGCTGACGTAAGATCTAAAATAATGACCTGGCACTCAGCAGCCGAATACGCAAATGATTTGAGAAACGCTGTGTTAGAGTTTATTAAGGATTTAAAGCTATAAGTACGCTTACAATTGGCTTAACTTCGTCTTTCAATCAAAATACCAATTTAGAAAGCACATTTACCGTGCCGAACAATATTACGATTCATCAATTCATATGCGGTTGACGAATTAATATTTTGGCGCACCAGTACAGGCTGTACTTAAAAAATAATGTATCAATAAAAATGTGTGTCGTGCTGTGTACGCATGCATTGTTGTATACATATTTATGTATATTTGGATGAATAAAGAATACTATTTGTGATAACACTTTTTTTTATCATATTAAAGAATAAACAAATAAATAAAATCTCATTTTTTTACAAAAAGTATTACCGTAAATTCTGTATTTGTAGCCGCACCCCTAATTAAAGCCGCACCCCGACTTTTAACCTAACCCGACTTTCCTCCGCGCAGTTTGTCACAGGCAAAAACCTTATTTAAAGCCGCACCTGGACTTTGAACCATGACCATTTTAGCCCTGCGTGTGACATACTTCCGTAGCGCACACAATTAGAAAAATTAAGAGGTTCCATAAAGAAAGTCATAACTTTGCTATTAATTATTATAAATTAATGAATATGGTATAATTTTATTGGTAAAAGACTTAATTGTAATGTGTTGATAATAACGACATCACATTTTATATTATCGTTGGAATATTACTATACGTGAATGTTGTCAAATGGAAAACAAAAATTAAAAAATTTCACCATGCTACCAGAAAATAATTGAGTGGTTGAATGTCCATACATCCAGTGAACGAAATGTAGCCCGAATCAACCCGAGTATGCCTCACGGCCAGAACGCCCGAATCAACCCGAATGCAGGGGCACATTTAAACTGATACCGCGAAACAGTGTAATCCAATAACGGCAATTTATTTCGGCAGTTAGCATATAATAATATTGAAGTTTCACTGGGAAGCATCAAAAGTGAGATATGATGGCGATTTCAGTGACTAAATAGCGCCAACCACCAAGCAGTTTTGTAGTCGAACGCAGCGACACACAATTTCCGGTCCCTCTTTTACGCCACGCAGTGAATATTTTAATGGTGATTTTCAGCCAATGAGATTAAAGTTTAACATTTGCTGCGGGCATAAACATGGAAGCACCCAGGAATTATTCCAAAACACGCGTCCGCAGGCGATTTCTACGATTAAATGCTAACTTTTGAGCGGTCTATTTTGTTGTAAAAAAATATTAATGCGCCGCGCAACGAAGCGGGTGGTGTTTTTTAGCTTTGTTGTAATTCTCGACATTGTCATTATGTCGAACTCCAGTAATTCGGACTTTGATGGGATTTTCCAATCGAGTTTATAACGAACGCTGCCATCGAAGGAGAATGTTTTGTACTATGATTACGCATTTTTAATATAACACAAACTTAATAGTTCAGACGGGATGACGGCTATGATCACAAAGAACGCCATTTTGTATAAAATCTTGAAAATACATGCACTCTGAAAAACTTTAATTATTTCAGTTTTATTTACCAGACATTTAATTAGTTTTCCATTCTGTAGCATAGTAATTTATGAACATTTCATACGCAGCATGTAACCGCTAATTATGAATGAATTTTTGTTAAATGAATTGTGGAAAATTATTTAAGTATTTAATTTTTTTCAAACTTTAGCAATTCATATTTGGGTAATAAATTTACATATATGTCACATACTTGGCTAGTTACACCAGGAATTAGTTCTTCAAATGTAGTGAAAATTTTACTTGAGTCGGATCAAAAATTATTTTTTTATTTGCATTCATGCAACCCGAGTATATCACATGATTCACTCACAGCACATTCTCTTGATTTAATAGGATTCAATAACAGGCACATATTTGCATTAATCTGGCCTTGAGAGGGTTAAGCTATACGGTAAAGCTAGAATTATTAAAATATGTTGATAAGTTTTATTTTTATGCCATTTTATGTAGAATCATGTATAAACTCGATGTTATAAATGCATTGAAAAGACTAAGAGCTAGTTCAGTGCAGTTGTACCAGCTGTGTTGACTTCAAAGGTGTTTGATTGACAGCTAGTAATTACAATGTAACCTGATGTGATCTTGTGGTTTGGCCTAGTTCTTCCAGTTCCAGACAGTTGACCCAGGCATGTGGGATAATAACACTGTATCTTGTATCAGGGGAAGTGCAATTTACTCCAGTGCTAAGGGGCACTTGTAATGGTGTTGTGTTGACAATCAGGTGAAGCCTGGCTTCAGCAAAGCTAAGGTGTGAACGTTGTGCTTGGAACTTGGCTTAAAACATCTACACCTGATACCATGAGCAAGCTTCTGAACAAAGCAGACAGTTGTTACAGTTGATGTCTGCTAGTGTGGGACAGATGTTAAGAACGGCCGATGCCATTATATTCAAATTTCAAAAACGTTTATGCGCGGCCACGATCCGATGCTGACGGCCCAGACACGGATACGCGGGATGACGCCACCATGCCGTTCCAGGCAGCGTTCTTTGATAGCGACAATTAAAGTAACTTTGGAGGATTTTAGTTGCGAAATGGATGATGCCATCATATTTGAAGATGTTTGCCCAGTACGCGCGGCACAGATACATGGAATGACACCGCTGTTCCGGCATGGCATTCTTCAACGGTGACGAGGAGTGATTTCGCAGTCGATGGATTTTAATGTTTTCACATGTCTTGATCTTTGTTTCTGAACACTTTATGGACTCAGGTTTGTATGTTATGTAATTATTTTGGCACCAGTGGCAGTTGTAATACAATGTTTTATTGATACATCCGACTTTGTTTTTTCGGTAAGTTTTTCACTTATTATCAACGTTACTACTGAGAACCCAATGTGTGAGATGCTGACAGTGATTTTGAGGGGTTTTAAACCTGATCAAGCTGGACCTACCTGATCATAGTGATGAACTGGAATGGACACGACATGTTAGCTCTGCCTCTGGTGATGTATGATCGCGTTGCATCACTGCATGCTTTTTATAATAAAATGTTTTATTGATTTGATACAGCCGACTTCGTTTTTCTTTGATATTTACATCGTCATTGCCATACCGTTCTATTCGCTACTACCAACAACCCAGCCAGCGACCTATTAATTTTTTTCTACTAAATACTGTATTAAAAGCCGCACCCCAACTTTAACATTTCCTTCCCGATTTCAGTGACACAATATTGCAATTGAAGCCGCAGCTATAAATACAGAATTTACGGTACTCTGTACAAAATACCCTGAGAATGAATGAGGAATTTCTGACAGCACAATAAACATGAGGTTAGCAGAAGGTGAAGACCAAAACTAAGACGGAGACACTGAAATAAAATCTCTAAAATGCAGGGATGAACAACCGAAAGTGTGAGAAAATTGCAAAAAACCAGGATAGGTGGGGAAATATCGGTGAGAGGGCAGACGGACGGTATGATATGCCCCCATCCTTCAAGGGATAGAGGAAGAAGACCTTACTTCTTCCGTCTCTGCCTCCTGTTTCATGATCTGCTGAAGGAAGATTTGTCTCTCGCGGCCCGTTGACTTCTGGTCGAACATTCCTGCCTGGATGACCTTCTCGTCTACGTTTAGCTTGTAGCGTGCTGCCGCCTGGATGCGTTCCTCGACCGAGTTCACCGTCATCAATCGCAACACACGCACCTCGTTCTTCTGGCCGATACGATGCGCGCGATCCTGCGCTTGCAAGTCCTGCAATCAAACAGTATACAGCCCCGTATGTGGTTGAGAATACATGATGGTAAAACTGCCCAATTTAGTATTGCAGGATTTATTTACACATTCATACACATAAAGAAATCTACTCAGCAATGTTAGTTGGTGTTGAGCTGAACTGGGTCCTGCTGTTGCTACTGTGTTGTTCCGATTAATCTATTTTCTCAATGATTGGTTGACTCATACATCTGATGATTCTGATCAATTAATATATTACAATCCTGCATGATCAATGATTGTTTTGATTACATAAAAATTTGTTTTGTGTGAAACATATAAGATTACTGAATGCCCAAAACATGTTTCAGTTTCAGGAAAAAGGTGTCATTGCGATCGTTCGACATTGCTATGCTTACGGCATGTTCGGAAACCTCACCTTACGGTAAGATGTCAACATTGTGGGGTCGTTTGATAATCTTCCTATGGTAATTGTTACAAACAGGTGCATACATTGTTAAATGTCATATTTCAACATCAATTGCCACCAATGTTTTGCAGTAGTACTACTACCTAATGATAACATTTTTCCTAGAATAGCCATACACAAACCAATGATATAACTGATCATCGATCGGTTTGATGATCGATTATGAAAATGAAAGCGACTCCCAAAGCTGGCTGCTACTTCCACAACTCTCACCTGATGATGACAGTGTCAGCCCCGTAACATACAACTACAGTGGAACCTCACTGGACAAAAGTGACCCAAATAGCGAGGTGACCGTATTAGCGAGACTAATTTCCTGTACTTTACTGTTACAGAAATAATCTGGGCCTATCCTAGGGTGACCTTAATTGTGAGGTGGCTGTATTAGCGAGGTGACCATAAACTACAACTCTTACCTGATGTGGGTTCCAGTCAGAGTCAAAGATGATGACAGTGTCAGCCGACTGTAGATTGAGCCCGAGCCCGCCTGCCCTTGTGCTCAGGATGAAGATGAAGAACTCAGAGCCTGGAGCACTGAACAGCTCCAGGAGGTGGCCACGGTCCTCCGACTTGGTTGTTCCGTCGAGTCGCAGGTATGTGAAGCCTGGTGGTGGGGGGAGAGAAAAGCAGGAAATTACAGTTGATTGAACATTCTTCTAAACAGGTCATCTTTAGGATCAGATAAAAAGAATGGTCTTGTCTAAAATGTGCAGTTATCGACTAAACAGAATTGCAATGGAAAAAAAATCAGGCAGACAAAAATATAGTTTGAGGAAGTCACGGAACTACCTCAAGAGAAGAACAAAGCAGCCAGAGCAGTGTGCATTGAACAAATGTTTCCAACCTATGTTTCAGTTTGCAAAGAGAACAAAGTAAGGAACGACAAACATGGCATTGATTACCACTTCAGATACATCATCTTGTCCAAATTACATCGTAACATTTTTATGACAATGTACACATTTAAAGACAGTCTCAGAGATTGTGAACGTGGCCTCAATCGACCATTCTGGCACAATGTGTCGTTCAAATAAAAAAGTTCATAAAATTTTGTCACACATTTTTTGAAACTTAACAGAAATTGTAAGGACAATGTTTTAAATTCACAAAATTTTACCAAAATGACATTTTAAAACTTGTCGGAAATTGCTAAGACAACGTACCCGTGTAAAGAAGGTAGTCTTCGAGGATGCTCATGAGGGAAGTCATCTGACAGAAGAGGAGACATCGGTGATTGGTTGTCTTGAGTTTTGGCAGGATGCGGTCCAGAAGTTCAAACTTGCCTGATGCACGATACAACTCCGGCCTGTTGCAGACAGAGGTCTACATGTCACGAACGGGTATTTGTTCCATCAATGGAATGCCACATTAAAGAATCCTCCTCAATAACATTTGTTCACATCTCGTTTTGTAATTATTTTGCAAAAATACGAACCTTTCTTGTGTCGATTACAATATTATGTTGGCTCATTTGTGTAATTGTGCTACTTTGTTCAGATAAAATCTTTGGCCAGACTATCAAGTTATTTTTGACTGGTATCAGACATAATTGAACAAAATAAGCCAAAACTTTCACATGTTGTTTCAATTTCAACATGAATGCAATTTTGTTATCCACTTAATCAATTGCTAACATCTGATCAGACAATCAAGAACTTTACATAGTCACACATCACGAGGACGTACGTACAAAACACCACTACACACATCGAGCCAAATTAATTTGTTTAAACTTAATTTATTTTCTAACAAAATGTACTAATTTCAACAAGTAATGTTTCACTATGTTTCTTGTATTCCATTCAATCTCTCAACTGCAAGGAAATAAATTGTTATTATTATTATTCATGGTGCCACAGTTTTATGAACACCCACCCACAAATGATGCCTCCTTGGATGCCGCGGAAGTCAGCGACCGCCTCCTCGATCTGGGCGAACATGAACGGATGGTTGCAGATCTTTCGCAGCTGCATGATGGTGTTCATGAGTAGACGCGTGCCACCGCGGCCCTGCATGGAAGGAACCAGCATGGCATTCAGCTTCACAGTGATCGATGTTACGTTTCAAGTTTCACAACTCTTATGCCACATGGACCTTATCACTGGCAGTACTTATCACTGCAATGTTTGATCTTTTACATTTTATTTCTAACATATAACCTGATTTTATTTACTCATGAATATACAATTTAGGACAGGTCAGGGACGGTAGATAGGATTATTTTTTTACTTTTAGTAATACTCCAATTTCTTCTGCCCAAAAGTATAGAATGGGTCTTACCGAGTAAAATTTATACTGAACTTTTTCATCCAGACCTCGCGCTTCCATGATAATAAACACTGTCCACCATTTTGAAATATTGGCAAATTGAGAAAAACTGACATTCTATATTGAACACATGTTGCTTTTTATACATTTATATATTTCTGGAACATGCAATAAGACCCCACTTCCTCCACTAGAGTTGGTCTTTACTACTTAAAGATTTCTGAAAAAAATTTAAACACCTCTATCTTTTTGGCACACAGTATACCTTCAACATGTTGATTTTAGTGCTACGTGCGCAAACAGATGAGGTTGGTTGTGGTTGGCCGAGTGTCTCGAGCTACCCACCTGTTTACCCTTCTCGGAGCCATCTGTCAGTAAGACACCCTTCGAGTGCATATGTCGGTACAATAGACGCTGCAGTGCCGACATGTCACACTTGATCACATACTCGATCTGACAGGAAATGAAACAAAACGTCACACAAACCATAATACAAGACTCAACCACAGAGTTCGAAATGTGGTTTAGGCAAGACAGCTTGCTAATGAGGTACATGTTTTGCATGGTTGTTGTCTAGAAAGACAGAAGCTTGTGGCTATATGAACAGCTAATGGAAGTTCTTTAGGCTAGATGAACATCTGTACTCTAGAACATTCGATCAACATGTAAGTTGATTTTCAATTCTGTTACATTTATGTTAAAATAATTAGACAGGTAGTTAGAAACTATCATGGTCCTTTCTTCAGTGTCATTGTAACCATAACAACCACCAACATTATCACATGGCAACACAGAGCAGTTCAGAGTGATTCTGAGGAACAAACCACGATGGTCCCGAAAGCTCTAACGAGCAATAAATCAGAATTCCGAGAGATATCTGTACCATTTTTTCAAAAAGTACCTCTTACAATAAATCTTTCCATTCAGCAGTATGGACTTTAATGTCGGCAATCATCAAAGTTGTTTATATTAATAAGATTGTAAGTAATGCACACAAACACAATGTACAGAGGACGGACGGGCTAACACTGACACACGATATTTTGACCCACATACATATACAAGTGAGTATGTGACATAACAAAAATAACAGGTAGTTTACAATTAGTCCAATCAGAAACACAATGTTGTAGGTGAACTTTTGAAACATCTGACATGATTCAATACAGAAACTTTGCATATGATGAGAAATCAAGTTTTATTTTAATTCTAGTATAACAATGGCTTCATTATACCAGATTTAACATAAAAATAGATGTTTCATAAACATAAAGTTTCGGTACTGAATATGTCAGACATTTCAAAATGTCACTTACGACCATGTATTTCCTATGGGACGAATTACTCTGACATGTTTGTATACAAGACAGACATGTGACCACACACCTTCTCTGGCAGCTGTGACTCGACCTCCTTCTTGAGTCGACGCAGAAGGAAGGGACGGAGGACCTTGTGGAGACGCCGGATGATCAACAACGTCTCCTCCTGGTTTAGCTCCACCTGCTAACAACACCAGCAACTACATTAGACATTTCAGACAGTGAACATAGCTTTACGTAGAGATCTGTACCAGCTATCATTTCGACAGATTGAGTTCGTTTTTGGGCGGGTTGAAATTTTTATTCTGATGGGTTGAAATTTGAGGAGCAAAAAAAGCTTATTCAGTATGGACTGTCACTGTTGTCCTTTATGTTTTAAATTGGTATGTCAATTATATATATATTACACACACACACACACACACACACACACACACACACACACACACACACACACACACACACACACACACACACACACACTCACACACACACATTTAGACTGTGTTGTACAGATCTACCAGGACATTTTTGGAGGGGACGATTCTAAAACACTATCGAGAAATGCAACAGTTGTACCTACCGAAGTTTTCATTTGTTATACTTTCTAAAGTATCAACCATCAAGCATGTTTTTTAATATCACACAGATGCAGATAGCAACTGTAAAGGAACAAACCAGAAGGTCTTTGCCACATGAAACAAAGAATAAAGTTTGAAAGAAGAAGATGGAGATGGATAGGTCACGCTTAAGAAAGGATGTGGGTGATATATCCAAGACGATTACCCAAAACAACTTGGTAGACTGTGTGAGAGAACTACAAAATATGCACCACAGGTGGAGCTAGGCAGCAAAGAAAGTTCGTGATACCGTGAAAACAGCGTCTACACATCCAGTTTTTGACACAACATACGCTGTCACGACACCTCGCATTGACAGAGACCCACACCAACATACCTTCTCGCCAGTCATGGCGAACGGTGCATTGAACCACTGCTCAAACGTAGAGCATGACTTGAAGATGGTCGGCAGGAGGAAGTTGAGCAGGGCCCACAACTCGGGCAGTTTGTTCTGCAGGGGCGTGCCTGTGAGGAGGATGCGGTGGGGTGCGCAGTAGTACGTGTTGAGGATCTGCGTCAACTTGCAGTGGTGGTTCTTCATGCGGTGACCCTCATCAATGATCATGTACTTCCACCGCAACTGCAACAGTTGGACCAGTGTTAAACCTTTAGACATTATGACGTTTTAATTCAGGGTTCATATACTTGAGCAACTTTGAAATTCCATGCCATTTCCATGCTTTTTCCAGTCTACCTTTAAAAATCCATACCAAAACGTACTTATATTTGAGCATGCTGTACCAGCTTTAAAACTTATTCCCACAGTGGCACCCGCTGAAAGTGAGTCGTCCACTATTCAGTTTCCAGACAGAGAACTCAACATTATGGGTGTCTGCCATTTAAACTAACTTCATAAAACTAACTTGGATAGTAATTTCTTTTGAAGTGTCTGCAGTTGTTTTTACACTGCAAAGAGACTTTGAAGTGTCCCGAGTCCACAACGCTATACATGGATCGATCTTGAAAATTCAATTTAATGTAAAGTAAAGAAACCCTACCTACAGTAAAATTTAAGAATACATAACTGGAAGCACAAATACTATCCTGGCAAACGTAATGACAAGTTACCTTTGAGAGGAGAGCTTTGTCCTTGATGATGTACTCATACGTTGTAAGCAGCACGTTGAACTTCCCGCTCTTGAGCAGCGGTTGCAAGGACCGGCGCATGTTTGGCGAACCCTTGTAAGGGATCTTGATGACAGCCGGGGCCCACTTGTCAAATTCCAGCATCCAGTTGGACAGCGTGCTGGTGAAACACAACAAAACCAATTTAGCCCATCGCCAATACAGTTCTGTCATGTCCAAGTATGCAGTAATAAAAAATGCATATATTTCTTTAAATGGTAGACAAAAATTGACTTTGTCATAAGAATTGGTAACTTGTCAGACTACTGCCCGGTCGATGCTTAGACTTCAACTGGCTGATTTGTTGGTCATATGATTTTTGAGATAGCAAAGAAAGACAACAAAGTGAACGCAGAAACGAGCTGTCGAAACACATAACACACTTGTACTACGCATATGCCTCCAGAGCATAGCAAATGCCATGGTAAATGAGAGTATGTTACTGAATGGATTCTACGACGGCCAGAGCTACCTTAGAATAAAACATTGCAAATTATTCCAACCTACAGTCCCAGTCAATGAACTATACAATCCCAATCACTGAACTACCCTTCGACTGAACAAACATAATAATAAATTCTATTTGTATAAGGTCCTGTATCAGAATATAAAATAATGTACAAGTTAAAATATAACAATGGTAAAACATCATTACAATACAGTTAAAAAAGGATACGATATGGAAATAGAATATACATTTGTAAATAAATAACTTACGCAATGTAAAATAAAGTATCAGTTGAATATTGACTAGACTTAACTCAAACTAAACTAGTCTCTACTTTAAAATTAAAAAAGTATATAATTAAAAATGCAATATAACATATAGACAGCTCCAGTCATTGATTTACAACAAAACACACCAACTTAATACCTGTAACATAGATATTTCTTATATCTACAAAAATAACTGTCACAACATTTTACTTTTATTATCCACTAAGATATTACACAAACTACACCAGTGCAGACTTTGACACAAACTGCAGACAGTACAACAGTGTCTTCCCACAATCTACTCACGAGAGGGGCACGATGATCAGGTAGGGTCCTTTCAAGTGTTTCTTCTCCATGAGGAAGGCAATGAGGGCGATTGTCTGGATCGTCTTGCCGAGTCCCATCTCATCCGCCAGGATCCCGTTCAGACAGTTATTATGCAGGGACACCATCCACTCCAGACCCCGGATCTACCAAACGGAAAAGTTTGCATCACTTCTGTATCTAACGCATGTGTTTTATTTCTGTGGTACACTTCCACTTACTGTATCCTTATGTTTTTCATGACTAGAAATCCATATTTAATCGTCTCAGTTTTCTAAATAAAATTCTTAATATGATTTCCCACAACATTTATCATAATTTTAAAAAACATTTTCACTGCCCTAAATGAAGTCACATGACATAAGGTCAAAGGAACAAGCACAAGAAACTAAAACAGAAACATCGTCATAGTACAACTGGTTGAGCAGAGCTTAGTAACAAACAAAAACTATTTACTTACAATATTTCAAATATAAAAACACCTTCAAGTCAATACTTTACAATAACAATGAACCTAAACCAATTTGCACTGTTTTTATAATAAGGAAAACCAGATGTTGTGAACCATAAACCAATTTTTTTTATTAATCTGCCATGGGTAGAAATTAATCATGGGACTGGTTTCACGAAGCATTTGCACATACAAATTTTACACAGTTGCGTACAATTATTTACACTGATATGTGGGTCCTTTACGAGTGTTCTAAGTTAATAATAATAGTAATAAGGTAATTTCTATTGCACCTAAATCCTTAGAAACCAAACTGAGAGGCACATCAAGACAAAAGGGTTGGATAAGCACGGTTACAGATGTAAGTGGTTAATTTACAACAAACATCCCAGTACGAACACTTGGTGAAACTGCTCCCTGGAGTTTGTAGAGTGCCTACCTGGTACTCCTTGAGCGTGCCATTCTGCAGCATCGCTGGCTGCTCGGCGACAATCTCCTCGGACGTGTGGGCGCAGCTGTAGTAGTTGAGCTGCTTCGTTCGGTACTCATCGTCATCACTCTTACTCACTTTACTGCAACAGTCGGTCATGATTATCACCAGCTAGTTAGTAGTAGTTGGTTATGGTTCTAATCTCCTTCCTCCTAGATCATTCTCAGGTGGAGTCCACATCACTTGACCTTTCCGAGTTCTCGATGATTTGTCTCCGCCTATCGCAATTCTCTGCTATTCTATCCCACTTTTGACCTTTCACCCCTTGGTATTTTTTAGAACTTTTATCTTAACATCATGAGTTTAATCTAGTCATGACAACCATGTTTATTTCCCTCACACTGGGAACATCCTCAGGGTTTATCACTTGTCTTATGAGTGCACAAGAATCGCTTTGACAATCCGATTTCAAGCACTGGTTCAGAGATTGTTAAGGCCAGACACGGCAGGTAGATAGAATTATTTTTTAATTTGTGCAAACAATTCAATTTGTCTGCCCAATGCATGAAATGGGTCTTACCGAGTAAAATATATATTGAACTTTTTTCAGCCAGACCCCCCGTTTCCATGGTAACAAACAAAATGGCCGCCATTTTGCACAAATATTGGCAAATTTGGAAACACTGCCATTTTTTATTGAATCCATATATAGTTATAATTCTTGCAAATCCATGTTCTCTATAGATTCTATTGTGAAATTATCAGAGCATTTTTTAAAATGTGTTTATATTTAAAAAATATTTTTTGGTAAAATACAAAAATCTGGTTTTTTGGTAACAAATACGGCTATATCTTTCAACTATTCATGAATTAAAAAAATGGGCCAAGTGGCCCTGAAGTCCTTTGGACTAATATGTCTATATGTGACCCCAGCTGACCAAATGAGTGATAAGTCGGAAAAATTGTAACATTGTAAAGGTTTGGTAGGGTGCTTTACACGGTTTCAAAAATTATGACTGCTACAAAAATTGGCGAAGTTATGGAGCTCACTTAGAGGTACGTAATTGTCATAGAAGTGAACTTTATTGATAGTATGCATATAAAGGTATAATAATCTGGCAGAAAACCATTTTCAGTATTTTTTGTCAAAAAACACCATTTCACCTGGGGTGTCTGGCCTTAAAACAGTTGATGAATTATACAAAATGTACCACTATTGAATACATCTGGTTTCCAATTGTGTAAAACCTCCTGCTCAAGTTAGTGAGAAGTTGTGTAGGTCAGTGTACGTACGAGATAGTCTCCTCGTCCACTACAGTGATGTCCTCTGGCTCTCCAGCATCCTCATCATCTGTCTCACCGTCCTCCTGGCAACAAACAAACCCTTGTCAACTCATGACCCAACTGCACCATGTTTAACTCCTCTGAGAACATTACAATCTTTGTTTGTCTACTTATTTCAACATACCAATGTCCTTAGGCTTTTCACAATATCTAGCTAACTTGGAGACACTGTTAGCACATCTTCTCCCATGTTTCAAGGCCCACATTATTATTTGCTGCATGCAATGCCATAATTGGCAACAGCAGATTGGAACAAGTTCAAGTTTGTAATAGTCTAATGGTGATAACTGCTGCATTGGTTTGTTGCTCCACGGGTAATTCAGTTTATGTTTATGCTGAAAGGCCTAAGAAGATCAGTTTAAGAGTAGACACTACCCAAAAACGGCCATAGGCATATCTCTGTTAATACTGAACGTATCTTACCAAAATTTGGAGTACTGATTAGTTAAATGATTGGCATATGGGCTCAGTTGCTTGTGTATTACCATGGCAATGAACATTTCTAGTGTGACAGAGGGGCATGCATCCTTGACAATTATTCTGAGCTAACAGTTGTATGTGTGATCATGCAATTGTCAAGAATCATTAGCTAGAATACTCCTTTGTGCAATAAGGTGGTTTTGGGCAAGGAAATCTGACTGCAATGACTTTCGTGAGATAGGACTTTAGGTTTGAGCATTTTTCAAAGCGTCTTAAAAAATGCTAATACCTGAAATACACTCAGTGAAGTCAGATAACCTTGCCCAAAACCACCTTATTGCACAAAGGAGTATTCTAGCTGATGATTCTTGACAACGGCATGATCACACGTACAGTTGTTAGCTCAGAATAATTTTCAAGGATGTGAAAATCAGTCTCACTACAAACATTCATTGCCATGATAATACACAAGCAAATGAGCCCATATTTCAAACATCATATACCATTCTTTTGCCTAACTAGTTAAAATAAAATAAAAAATATGTTCAGTATTAATAGAGATACAGCATATTGATTATATGGCCGTTTTCGGGTAGTGGCTACCCTTAACCAACCCTGAATTGTATGGGTAGGCAGAACAGATTTTCATTGTTTCATTACTTTCCTGGGAGGGGATATTTAATATAAACGCTCTAGATGACTCACGTCTTCCCCGGTCTCCCCATCGTCATCTGTTTCGCCATTTGGCTCACGTGGCGCCACCTCGTAGCTGAAATTATCATGAAATGAAAGTTTCATACTCAATTTCAGACATATATTCCTGCTCAGTTCTATTGAAATTGAAAAACAACATAAATATTCATTTATTTTATCAGAATGATGTAGTTACTAGGAAATAGATCTTATCTGTCTAAATTTCTTCATTTATTACAATATTGCTGTTTACCAAGCATTTTCAGTAGTTAAATCATAGTAACAGTTTAACCAAATTTCTACCGCAAAAATATTTTGTTGTGAATTACAAGAACCTTCAAAATCTTAAAAATATTTATTAAAAAATTCTCCTGAAATATAGAAACTGCACTAAAAATTAAGATTATTTTAATGTAGTGACACTGGGTATGTGCTAAAATTTTCCACAACTGCTTTGTTATTCCTACTGTCGACCCTTACCCAGGATGCATCTCGAGCCAGGCCTCCAGCTGACTGGCCAGAGGCGCCTCGTCTCCAGCGAGAATCTTCCTCGTCTCTGTCTCAATCACCTTCACTCGCATCTCACTCACGTTGGAGCTCTCATCAAGTATCTGAAAGACACATTCCAAACCATGTATGACACTTTCACTCACATGTCACTCATGTTGGAGCTCTCATCAAGTATCTGAAAGACACATTCCAAACCACATTCCAAACCATGTATGACACTTTCACTCACATGTCACTCATGTTGGAGCTCTCATGAAGTATCTAAAAGACACATTCCAAACCATGTATGACACTTTCACTCACATGTCACTTATGTTGGAGCTCTCATCAAGTATCTAAAAGACACATTCCAAACCATGTATGACACTTTCACTCACATGTCACTCATGTTAGAGCTCTCATCAAGTATCTGAAAGACACATTCCAAACCACATTCCAAACCATGTGTGACACTTTCACTCACATCTCACTTATGTTGGAGCTCTCATCAAGTATCTGAAAGACACATTCCAAACCACATTCCAAACCATGTATGACACTTTCACTCACATCTCGCTTATGTTGGAGCTCTCGTCAAGTATCTGAAAGACACATTCCAAACCACATTCCAAACCATGTGTGACACTTTCACTCACATCTCGCTTATGTTGGAGCTCTCGTCAAGTATCTGAAAGACACATTCCAAACCACATTCCAAACCATGTGTGACACTTTCACTCACATCTCGCTTATGTTGGAGCTCTCGTCAAGTATCTGAAAGACACATTCCAAATCACATTCCAAACCATGTCTGACACTTTCACTCACATCTCGCTTATGTTGGAGCTCTCGTCAAGTATCTGAAAGACACATTCCAAATCACATTCCAAACCATGTATGACACTTTCACTCACATCTCGCTTATGTTGTAGCTCTCGTCAAGTATCTGAAAGACACATTCCAAACCACATTCCAAACCATGTGTGACACTTTCACTCACATCTCGCTTATGTTGGAGCTCTCGTCAAGTATCTGAAAGACACATTCCAAATCACATTCCAAACCATGTCTGACACTTTCACTCACATCTCGCTTATGTTGGAGCTCTCAACAAGTATCTGAATGTCACAATACTTCCGCCCAGTTTCTTGTTCTCTTGCACAAAGCTCAGTAGTCAAATGTTGTTTTTTTATAGGAATTTCTAATAGCAACTGTGTTTGTTGAACTAGCTGAAGTCAGTTTATGGCATATGATATCCAAGGAACAAGACCTGACTGTTTTATCACAAAATCATGTTATTTAATGTAACCTAAATAAACTCTTTCAGCAGCTGTGTTCAATCATGAAATATAAATAGCTTTGTGAAAGAAACACCATAATGAAGAGTTAGAAAATGAAAGGCATCGCTTACTCCAAACTTTGCAGATCCCTCTCCCTGGTGTTCCTGAAACACCAACATCCAACATTACATTACATCTACCAATCAGTTCCAACATCACATCTACCAATCAGTTCCAACATCATACCTACTGCTAAGGTCCAATCTTATACTACCATTAAGATAAATTTTCACAAAGTAATCTTGCTGATGTCAGTAGCTTTCTATTATGTGTAACAACTTTCTAAGATTGCTCTAATATCGGTTGTTTATTATTCCAATGATACTGTTAGTACTATTAGATTAATATGCAAAACATTACTGCTAACACAGATGTATACAACTAAATGAAACATTAGAGCAAAAATTATCTGAATCTGTGATGCAAATGTTTTAAACAAAACTCAGCTACAGCATGCACTACTAAATAGGAAAAGGGATCTTGAAAGGGCAGGAATGAACATCTGAGATTGGGAGACAATAGGAGAAGACCAGTATAGCTACAGAAGAATCGTCAAGAGGGCGGGTCGGACAGAGTTATGTGGCCTTCACCCTGCAAGTTACTGGGGGAAGAGGGTAATGGTAAACGCTACTCACCTCAGTGCCGTCAGCGGCGACAGGAACCTTTGGCTTCTTGGGTTTCTTCTTCTTGCGTCGCATGTGCTTCGCGCGCACATCCTGCTTGTGTTTGGCGACGAGGCGTGCGAGATTGTCAATGTACTCGTCTGTCTGTTGGAGCAGGTAGGCGAGACGGCGGTCCTTCTTCTGGTCAATCAACTTGCGGTAACCCTCCTCGTCCTCAGCCTAAACATAACACAGCATTTTATGAGGTGCTCAAAAGTGTCGCCACGATCATGGCTCCACATAACCCTTAGATGCCCAGACTGGTACACCGAAAGGGTAAAGTAGAGCAGGAAAATTGGGAACATTATTGTATAAAACGCCATGTAACAGTTGTGGCAGTCTGTACATGGGAGTCAGGGAGACTTATCAAGTCAGACCAGATAACAGGAGCACAAGAAAACCTAGTGTAGTAAGTAGACACCGGGGACAAAGCTGTGTTTATACACACTCATGACAATTCATAATGAAACATAATAAAAAATGAGGGTGTTCAATATTACACAAAGTATACCCCAAGTGATATATATTGCAATACACATGCACAAATAAAAGTTCACTACATTACATCTTAACATGAGAACACTCCAAAAAGGTATAGTGCATTCAAATTACATATAAATTACATAACTTAGGTGTATTTTTACAGTCTTTCATACTGGCAAATCGCCTGTACGTTTGAGCGGAATCTTAAAAAATTACACCTGTAACAATACAGCCGGTGAACCACAAAACGATCGGATACGTTATACGAAGACGTACCATGAGTCGACGCATTCGCTCCTTCTCGATGCGTTCCTGTTCTTTCTTTTGCTCTCGCTCTGTGTTTGCATGCCACATCATGATGGCCTTGTTGCACTTGCCAATCTTGAGTGACATGCTGCGATGGAACTCCTTGAAGTCCTTCGCATGTTGCAGCACCGCATTCAGATACTCCTGCACGGTAACAAGCCAGGCAGTGTCAGGACTTGTCTTTATGATGTCAACAAGGGCTAAATGTAGCATTACCATATGAAAAATAAAAAAATTGCATACCTAAACACGTTTAGTTATGCATATAAGGAGCTTCTTCTTCTGAAGTAAATGTTTTTGTTTTCATGAAAATCGGACAACTACTGACAAAGTTATTAAGTTAGAAGGGTTACTGCCCCAGCGGTTTTCGTTGGAACGGAGAGTATGAAAAATAACACACAACGAATAGGATGACAGTATTTCCAGGGTGTACCCCTGTTTAACCATTTTTGTCATTGTCTTCACAAAGTCATTAATTGAGGTAATTACTTCAAATTTTGCATATACAGGTATTTTCACACAAAGAATTAATTGTTTGCATTTTCATTGACCTAATTTGCATATTTGATGACCTAATTAGCATAATACGGCCGACATATTGGATTCTAGACTGTAACAAGATGTAATTCACGTCATGTCATTAATTGTTTAGAGTATATTTACAGGGTTTTAGAAAGTGTAACATATCTTGCTTGTTTCATTATAGCTCATTTTAATGCCAAATTTTTTGCAAAACTGGTGCATCACTAGCATAATTATTACAAAATGGCAGCCATATTGAATGAGCATCACAATGTTTTTATGAAGAAATTGTTGGTCTGAGCATGTAATTAACTCTGTAATGACATTTACAATAGTAGAGCATAAACTGTTCCATTGCTATCAATTAATTACCACAATTTTTTTTTAATTAGTGGTGTAATTTGCATAACATAAAATGGCAGACATATTAAATGTAGAATCCCAATTTTTGAACATATATTTTTCCAAAAGCTCATCATTAATATTTGAGGCATAGTAAAATAGTACAACACAAACTTAGTTGCCATAATTGATTATGTAATTATCATAAAAGTGTTTTAGTGCTTCTTACCATAGTACTACATAAATAGTTTAATTACTATTATTAGATGTCACTTAATTGCCACTTTGAATAATTAATGTCTATATTAGTTATACACAGCCATATAAATTGCAGAAAGGGTCCATGAGAGATACCTGTATTTAAAAACACAGAGCAACTCAAATTTTACTCTTAGTCTTTGTTGTTACAATAACTATATAAACGTAGGAATATATAATTATTAATTAATATATCATTATACACACCAATATAATTATGGTAATAACTGAGTATTATAATGGTGGAAATACCCATCTTAAACTAGCTAATTATTACTACTAGTAAGCAAAAACAAATAAGTAATAAGTTCTTATTTTACATTTAACAGAGTAAAGTTGGTATACAGGTTCCTGAATTTCAAAATCAATTATTAAATGTAGCCAGTGTACTGTGAATATAGTTTGCTTGCATTACAGCTAAGCGCCAAATCCGCCTAGTGGACAACCAGCGCAACGCGGTTGTCCGCCTGGTGGATATCCAGCGAGATGCGAATGTTACCAAGCGGCTAGTCTATTTTTAGCACAATGACGTTCTCGAAAACCGTGCAACTAGGTCACACAGAATGCGATTTCCACACCTGTAAACCTTTTTCAAATGTCACCTAACATATATCATCTGAACAGTGTGAAACTGACATGTAGGTGTGTAGATACATGAATTTGAATTTTAGGCGATAACATTATCAAAAATTCATGTTTATTTGATAATTCGACATAACTTTTGTTTGGTTTATCGTAGAAACTTTGTGCAACATCAGCAATGAAGACGAACTCGTCTTCTAATTAGTTGAACAGATCTCATGATGATCCAAATACGTCTACAAGTGCGGGTTTTCAGTTTGCAGCTACCTGTTTTTGCAAAAACTGTATCATCGTGGAGCGTCAGCAGCATGACATTTTTAGCGTGCATCATCGCTAAATCACGAACGATTAATTCATCAAATAAAGGAATACTTTTAAAAACTTTATACTATTGTAAAGAACATTTTCTTGTCGTTCCAGTGATATTAAATATGTATTATTTAACGCGGACCGAATGATGTAAGGGCTGCGTGACCGGTGGCCGCTGTGGTAAAGCTACTAAATGCCCCCAAGCGCACCCGTTTTTTAGATCTATTTTCATGTGTCTTTATATTGAGAAGTTTACAGAAGATATAAATAAATCAAGAATACATAAATGTGTAAAATTTTTAATATATGGAGAAGGACAGTGGTTTTACCTGGCGCATGAAATATTTTATTATTATTTCCAAATGTGATTTCAGCAGCCTATATTTCACTGTTACATTACAGTACAATGTCTAAATTGCTGCCATCTAGTGTCTGGATTACTAACAATAATCCGTACCTTCTTACGATCCTTTCAGAATAATTCAACCTGACATCTTACAAAGCACCATCCAATTAATTTTTTAGAGATTCCACCCAACCAGTTTTACCAATGAGGGCCCACAATACCAATGGACAACACTGACCTGGTGCTTCTGGCGTCGCTTTCTCTCCTGTTCGATCTTCTGTTGTTTCTCCAGTTTCTCTGTGATGCGAGCCTCTCGCAACGACTGCCTCTTACTGCGCTTGTAGGCCTTTGAATTGAGTGCAGTCTCTAGTGTGGTGTCACGCCGCATCGACGCCACCACCTCCGTACGCAACTGTAGGATACAATACAAAGTAAAGGACCTGTATTCGTTTTATAAAGCGTACATGCCCTAATTAGCATATACCCTCCTTTTTAGCAGCATCTGACACCATGACATCAATGTTCAATGCTAACGTTGACTGTTGAATCTATCAGTGTATTTTAATTTCTCCTAATGTCACATGAGATTTAAAACTCAATGATGTATGTTTACTGAAATAAAAAATTTGACATATTTTCATGTCTGAAATATTTGTGATGCGGCACGCCAAAACCTGGTGCTTTTCACAAGGCTCGTTCGGCGCAAGAGCTTAATTAGCCGGCATACCCTCAAAATGTTGAAAGTGAGTTACCAACGGAATCAGTCGGCAAAATCATCCATCTTTCCATATTTACAGAATCTATATGCAGAAGTAATGTTGAAATTAGTAATATTTAGCACTTTATTCAAGCCCCTAATTAACTTTATGGCTGACAAGTCTAAAATAAAGCCATTTTAGCGCATTTTTGATCAACCGTCTTCGCTTGTTTACAAATGGGAAACCCTGCATGTCTGGAAAGCTTATGACGTCGTGTTTGAATGGGAACCTCTTACTCTAAACCAATGAAACAGCTCTCAATTAACATAATTTATCTATCAACAAAGTTCGCTGATTGGCTGACAATGACGGATTATTTCAAGTTTCTGCGTCATTATTTTGACAAAATGCCTGACAGTATTCATAAATAATGTCATTATATTAGTTCGACTTTGGGTTGATGTGATAATTCAACAAATTAGCAGTGCGATGATTCGCTGGGTGAGTGCTTTGGTTGCAATGGTAATGAGCATGGTAGTGATCGGCCTGCTTGAATCGGTCTATTTTGATGCTCAGTAATTATCTGGCGGCACGATAAAAAAATTTTTTTATTTGTTTAGATGAAGTTCAGATGGTAATATCCCCATCATTTTAGTATGTGATTTAGTTATAATTTTATTATAATGAAGCATTCCTTTAGTAATAAAATGATACCTCATTCAAATTTTTATAACAAATATTAGCAAAATAATGATTTTTATAGGAACAGTATGCTACACAGGATTTTCAGTGGTCAATTCTAGAGTTAAAAAAGAAAACATGAAGTTTCCCAATTTGATAATGCATAAAACCATTACATTTTAGCCGAAAGCATTCACTTTCCACAGGCTTCACTTATCGCATTGTGTAATATTTCATTTATTGGCAATTCTTAAAGCACAAACTTTGAGTGATAGATCAGTGAGGAAAAAACATAAATGAAGGATGAGAATTGAGGCCAGCCTCACCCCTGACAGACAGGGAACAAGAGAACAATAACTGTCTGTCGTTGAGCACTTGGAAGAAATGAAGAGTCACTGAAGGACTCGGGCAAACCTGGCGTTGGAAGTTGAGTAAACGGAGCGCACGCAGTTCTATCTGAGCCTTCATCTGTAGTTCTTCTGGCATCACTGCGGGCATGTTCTGTAGTTCCTTGATGCGCAGAGCAATACGAGCAGCGACCCTGCAAACATGCACACACCGCTGGTGTAACTTGGTACGCTCAAAACTGTCATCTCTAACTTAAAATTCCAATTCGTTGTCCAAGATTCAGTCAAATATCTCTGGAGAAATGCATTTTGAGTGCTGTCACTGTATAATATAACTATGCACGGGTAGCATAGCATGTCTGATTCAGCACTACTAAATGAAAACTCGGAAATGGAAATGATTAACAGAATCACAGCAGAAGTACATCATTACACTATCCAGTGAAATGAAAATGTCATAAAGCCACAAACAAGACAATGTTATGCACTTAGATACTAACACAGCTATAAAATAAACCCACACAAATGCAAAAAAAATCAAATTGTGCAATTTATTAATTCATGTTTTCACTACATATACCACAAACTCTCTGCATGTGTGATATACAAAATTATCAAAAAATCCTCATTCACACAGATGAATTACCACAGCATAACATTTTCTCCATTAAAAATGTTACCAGCATATGTTCATCAAGGCAAGAAAGAATTACACTCATAGCGTTACACCCTTTTTTATTTTAGTTCTGAATGTTTATACAACACAACAATTCAAGAAATGTTTAATTAATTACCGTATTTATTTATTATAAAATGTAGTGCCCTGATTACTTGTTATCTAGCTTTGCCATACATAAAGATAATTTTATTATTATTACCTGTTCTCACGATCACTCAGCAGTGTGATTGGATCGAGTCCTTGCGGCTTGCTCATAGGCGTGATTCGGTTCTGCTTCTGCTGCATCGACATCAGCGCCTGAACGGACGATGGTGGCGGTACCTGCTGAGATGGGGGCGGAAGCAGTCCCACCTTCCCGGGCGGCGGTGTGGGCTGACCGCTGGGCACGGGGGGAGTCGGGAACCGCTGCACGGACTGACTGGGGGGCATCTGTGAGGGTGATTGACCCATGCCCCCAGGCGGAGTCTGCTGCTGCTGCTGCTGCTGCTGCTGCTGCTGCTGCTGTTGCTGCTGTTGCTGCATCCTCAACTGCTGCATCTGTTGCATTTGCTGCATGTCAGCTGGAAACGTTCCGAGTGAGAAATGTTACTGGATGTCGGGTAAACTACACAGGGTTATGGTCTTCGTTTGCATATGGGTAACCATGGTAACGAACCTGTGTCATGCATAAGCGGGGACAATTTGAGATCACTACACAGGGTTATGGTCTTTTTAAGGCCAAATGCTCCCTGACAATTGATGTATACATATATCTCAACAACCCTTCAACAGATCTTTGCCAAATTATACAGTTCTACTCGTTTGTATATAGGGAATAACGGTAACTAGTGAAAACAGTGAATCTGTGTCATGCATAAATGGAGGAAATTCATGATCAACATAATATTGTGCGTCATGAATATATTTTAGGTCCAGATAATCTTATATTTTTGTTCCCAATGAAGCGAAGAACATGAGTAAATTTATTTTACATCACACTTGGATAATTACTCTCTCATACATAGTAGCTTATTTAAAAAACTCCAATGTTTTTACGTATGACACAAGTACCTAATTAAATATCTTTTACCATGGTTACCAAAGTGCAAATGTACTTAACTTTCAAATTTTGCCTTCATTTCAAAGAAATAACATCTCATAACAACGTGGATCGTATGAACAATGCTACAGTAAAGTTCTGTTGTATAAAGGTCCTTACATTTGGATTTTGGCCAAAAGTACGGAAAAATGTGGAAATGCATGAAGTGACCTCTGTGTTAGTTTCACAATAATATGTGTGATCATTTACACAAAAACAACAGTTCCACCGACCATGTGTCTATTTCTTTTTAAGATGTCCCACAAACCCAGCAAGTGAACCGAGCTCCTCACCTGCTCTGCCGAATGCTCCAAGTGCTCGCTTGCCCTCGACGGCGAGCCGAAGGTTCTCGGGCACCGGCTGGTTCCTTGATAGCAGCTTGTATGCCATGATCTGTGCTCGCAGCTGGTGCAGCTGTGACGGAGTGAACGGCACCTGCTTCAGTACAGCTTCCCCTGCTGTTGCCGCGTCCGACATGGCCTGTGTCGCCGCGTCACCACTACCCCCGACAGGAGCGTTCATCGGCATCTGGCTGCCCATAGAATTGTTCATCCCCGGGCCCATCTGACCATTGCCAATTTGGACAGAGCTGGGCGGCATCTGAGACATGCCTGACATCTGGTTGCCCATCCGATTCGCACCCACCATTTGATTTCCCATCTGGGCGGCACCCGGCATTGGGTTTGCACCCGGCATCTGATTTGCACCCGGCATTTGGTTAACCATTTGGCTTGCACCAGGCATCTGATTTCCCATCTGGTTAGCACCGAGCATCTGATTTCCCATCTGGTTAGCGCCTGGCATCTGATTTGCCATTTGCACACCACCCGGCATCTGGTTTGCACTGGGCATCTGATTTGTACCAGGCATCTGACTTCCTCCCATCTGGTTTGCACCGGGCATTTGATTTCCCATTTGTGTCGCACCCGGCATCTGGTTACCCATCTGACTTCCTCCCATCATCTGATGTCCCATCTGGCTGCCTCCCACCATCTGCGCCGCACCTGGCAACTGATTTCCTATCTGGCTGCCTCCCACCATATGGTTTCCCATCTGTGAGCTTCCCATTTGACCTCCTGACCCCTGACTGCCCATCTGTGAATCGCCCATCTGACCACTCATCTGTTGCCCGGACATCTGATTCATCATCTGGCCGCCCATCTGTGGCCCGCCCATCTGCGGGTTCATGGGCACGTTTGGGCCAAAAGATCCTACAAAGAGCACAACACTATGATATTAATTGTGCAAAAATACAAACAATGTAATATCTCTCGGTTACCATGGGTAAAATGCAGCAATATGAATTACAAATAGCTATAAAAGGTATGTTCTATTACAGTGCAACATTAAGCCTTTAAGACTGCCCAAAGCATTTCCAAAAGCACGTCATAAACGAAACAGATCATGAATTGTAAGAAATACATATACAATTAGAAAATACACCAGCTAAATAAAAATGACATGTAACTTTCTTCAAACATCTTCTGAAGCAGTATACAACTAGATGTACACTGCCAGTGTGCTCGAAAGTGGTTCCTGAGCGTTTCATCAATTTCTTGAAAGCAAACCTTGTCAATATTGTTCAGAAGTTTCATGATGTAGTTGGTTATAGTACACGCACAAGACCACCATTAAGCAAACCATTCCGTGGTTCCTTGACTATACACAGCGAAAACACTGCGAGAACATCGGAAGGCAATAAACGAAACAGAGAGGACAAAACCTGCATGAAAGCTAACTCTTACATAGCGATATTGCATATAAAAGTAACAAAAATTCATCATGTGTACTTTGGCACACTTTACAATCCCTGTAAGTTTCATTTCTCTGACTGAAAAAGAAAATGACCCAAGAAGTCCGACCCTGGTCCTCCCTTAAGCACTTATTTCTTGAGTACCAGGGCACACACATAAATGCGGAAAGGGTATATGGTCGATTCCCACGAAACGTTGACAAATGGTGTTGCTAGGGGGGGCAACAATAAACATATACATATAAAGTTGTGTTTTCTGTAGTACGAAAAGAACATACTGAGGTAATCGGAGAATAAGATTGGGCAAGTTAAATCCTCAAATTGAGCATTTCACAGCTAATAGAAATAGCAAGTGTTTAAGTTCTGAAACCATACGTCTGCACACAAGTCCCTCTACTTGGAAACTGCTACAACTATTTCATCTCACATTTACCTGTGAAATTTCATTTTCAATGTAAAACACATGTGTGTTTTAAATTCAGTAAGAAATATGTTTCGGACTTCTATTTTAATTTTAAAGGGGAGCTTTGAAGTATTTTGCGCTCTCTCAGACTTAATGTTTTATAAAGGTAACGTTCTGTTACATATTACCACTATAAGGGGAATGCATGTTTTATCTTTAAAATACATTCATGGCAAGGTATACACATTGAGTTTTCAACAGGGTATACCTTATTGACACTGATTTATAACTATCAATTTGTAAACAGTTTAGAATTTGCAGGTGTACGGTTTCATATAACATACTTTTCAGTACAATGGAATAAATTACTGGCGATACCATTGGACAACTCTAACTTGTTTTAAGAACGTTTTGGTATCTATCCGACAGTCTAAATTGATTATGTTAGTGATACGTAGGTGATTCTGTCCTATTCTTATTATTCTAATTAAGAAAACGCTGAAGACGTACGGTTTCATGTACCTCCTATTATAATGTGTATTGTGTATTGTGTATTAACTGTCAACAAGTCATGATGTATTTAAATTGGTTGTACAAAGGTTACATGTACCAAACGCTGATGTTACTTCATATACTTTGCAAAAATATTGAGGTGTGGGCTAAGAAACTGTCGGAGACGTACGGTTTCATGCCTATGTACGGTTTCAATAGAATAGAGTATTTTTTTATTATTTGACCACTTTTTACTTAAACTTTGTCTACGTACATACCCGAGTGTAACCACTTGTGTCTCCCCTCTCCTCACCACCTGTCTCTCAACCTTTTCCACCACCACTTGTGTCTCCCCTCTCCTCCACCACCTGTCTCTCAACCCTTTCCACCACCACCTATATATCATCCATCTTCTCCTCCCCCTCTCCAGCGCCAGTTGCGTGCTCTCCCAACCAGAACATGTTGGATGGAACACTCCGCCCTTCATGTAGCAGGAATCCTTGAAGCAGGAAGTACTGCAGATTGTCACGACTGGGCCCAGGACCACAAGAGCACGGGCAGACATGCCACGGACTTCTGGAACATTCCATGTTTCGATATCATCCTTGCAGTCCTGGATGACTTCGAGGGTTATCTCCAGGAGGGTCATGGTCGTGTCACTAGCACGATTTTGCGTGGCAGAACTCTTAGCTCGTGGTGATTACTCTTCCAGTCTTCACCAGGTTGTCAGTCTTCCTTTTCATGCCACCACCCATTCCGTCACAGGGGCCTTTCCTGTAGCCAGCCTCCAGCCAGGTGCACGAAGCTCTAAGACTGGACAGCGATGGAAATGTTTTTACTAGGGCACATATTGTGCGGTTCAGGTACGGCGAAGTTAGTGAGTCTGTGATGAAGTGCAGAGTCGACAGTTCCAGAAGGATTTCACCGACTTCCTTCAACAGTGTGAGCAGTGACACTTGTAATCTACACGTAGCTCTTGGTACAAAGCTTGCCGTCCTGCTTGAAGTGTACCACCATTGGGTGAGTGGCCACCTGGGACTTGACATAGTACACTGCAGTTATTTCGTCCTGGTATCTGCACATCCAATTTTCAGCATAGTTCATCTGGACCGTTGCCTCCGTCTTTTCCGCCATGGACTGCTTCAAGATGCGGATCTAGTGATATTGGATGGTCACCCGGTGACAGTGATCACGGAACTCGGCCATATGAGTTGGTCTGTGAAGTCTCTTGTATTTTTGTTTCACCTTCTTGAAAGCTTGCCATGTTCGGTACCGAACTTCTGTTTTCACTTGGCGTCATCTGATTCCCGAAAATAACGATAAATGGGGTGACTGGGCCGATGAACCAACTGGCAGTTAGAGCCGATGTACGGTTTCGGGAGACGTACGGTTGCAAAGACCCGTAAAAATAAAATAAATCGAAGGGAAATTTATCTACAAATTAAAATTTTGTCGTATAGTTACCTTGTTATGTGTTATTTATGACAAATTAATATTTCTTACTAACCTACAAATCTCTATTTACAATGCGTATTCAAACTTTCATGAAAAACTTCCCCACATCGGTTTCGTCGTTCAACACAATTTATTAGCCAACATTTGTGGTTTAAAACAGCACAGGACCTATGTATCCAGCTGTGGCATCATGTTGAGTGTGAAATCTGTGTTAGTTAATGAACTGTTGTACTGCATTTTCCTGTATGAATGACTGCAGACGGACGGTTTCAGAAAAGTTCCCCAACATAAAAATAATCGGGAGAAATCAGGGTTTTGACCTGAAGTTTTAATTTTTTATCAGTAATGCCTGAGACATCAACCTTCATAGCCAAACATTAACTGTATACCTTGCATATGTTGTTCGAATAATACGATGCGTTTTAACGTACTGATGGCATATATTTCACAAAAATAGAGCAAAAATTACCCATTTTGGGGGAACAGTACTCAGAGATTCCATGGTACATATACAAAAGTAGGGTTCCCCAGAAAGCCCCAACGAAGACGCATGCGTACAGCATCATTCCAGCCTTCCAGCTGGTATATTAAATGAGTTATAGCCATGGAACCTGTTTATCAACGTTTTGGGAATCGACCATATAATAAGTAAAATATATAATTGAGATTTAATTTTGTTTTGTGTTATCAATGTTTAGTATACCTGTACAAGTTGCATTGGTGTTGGGGGAAGTAATTAATAAGTATTCTACTTCAGTCTTCCCCCATTTTCATTTGTAAATGTTCCATATTATTGTATATTGTTTTGTAGTTTTCTATACTGTATTATTCCACTTGGAAATAAATTGAATTGATTGATTGAAAAGGACAACCTTGCTTTTTTGGATCACTGGTTGCACTCCATCTGGTGTAACAAATTAATAATACACATCCAAATCTGGTGTAGGTCTTACCTTGCACTCCAGGGTGTGACATCTGCATGTTGTCCATGCCACCCCCACCAAGGTTGGGGTTCTGATCACGAGGACCCCCGTACCCCGGCCCATTGCCCCCCTTCGTGCGGTTTGCCATCGCCATCAGTTGGCCATAGCGGGGGTCACTCTGCATGCCCTTTTCTTCCAGTGAACTGATCGCCTAAAAAGAAGATACTGTGAAAAATCTGCTGTTTTTCT
The DNA here is from genome assembly GCA_963995525.1 of Escarpia spicata. Taxonomy (NCBI): domain Eukaryota; kingdom Metazoa; phylum Annelida; class Polychaeta; order Sabellida; family Siboglinidae; genus Escarpia; species Escarpia spicata. The sequence continues at coordinate 3,394,296 of OZ023208.1, forward strand.
TAATAATATTTGTATTCGCCCACATGCAACTTACACAAATGGTTGTCATTGTATATATGCCATTACTTGTGCATGATTAAAAAAATAGCCATCACATACTTTTCTGGGTTTTTTTCTGGCACAACATCCTATGGTGTTTGTCTTGCTTTGATCTACATGTCCCGTTTATGGTTTTGATATAACATTTACACTGTGTGACATATATAAATTATTAATTAGCAATTTTTTTCATTTTGGCATCTAAAAAGTTATCATTAATGATCATCGCAAGACAGGGTTCAATATTAACGCTTGTCCGGGACAAGTTATTACCAATGTCGGACAGGTACATTGTCCAAGAAACTTGTCCAATGGGACAAGTTGATAGAGTCACAATATTAACAGTAGCATTACAACATGAAAAGTAAAAACTGCATTACCTAAACATGTTTTGTTATGCATGTAAGGAGCTTCTTCTTCTGAAGTAAATGGTTTTTATTTCATGAAAATCGGACAACTACTGACAAAGTTATTAACTTGGAAATGTTACTACCCCAGGGGTTTTCGTTGGAATGGTGAACATGAAAAATAACACAGAAAGAATAGGGTCACAGTATTTCCAGGGTGTACCCCTATTTTACAATTTTTGTCATTGTTTTCACAACAGATAAGTAATTAATTGAGGTAATTACTTCAATTTTTGCATATATAGGTATTTTCACACGAGGAATTCATTTTTTACATTTTTTTTGACCTAATTTGCATATTTCATGACCTAATTAGCATAATATGGCTGACATATTGAATCATAGACTGTAACAAGATGCAATTCATGTCATGTCATTAATTGTTTAGAGTCTATTTACAGGGTATCATAAAATGTAACATATCTTGTTTCATTACAGTTAATTTCAATCCCAATTTTTTGTCAAAATTGGTGCATCATTAGCATAATTATTACAAAATGGCGGCCATACTGAATGAGGATTCCCAATGTTTTTGTGAAGAAATTGTTATTTTGAGCATGTAATTAACTCAGTAATGGCGTTTTGCAATGGCAATTTGAATAATTTGTGGAGTAATTTGCATAAAATGGCGGACATATTAAATGTAGAATCCCAATTTTGTAATACATTTTTTTCCAAAAGCACATCATTAATATTTGAGGCATGTTGTAAAATAGGACAGCACAAACATTTTCATTAGAACTCACTTAGTTGCCATTTACATAATTGATTAATGTAATTATCATAAAACAAAATGGTGGACATAGTAAATTTGGTATCCTCATTCGTGTTATAATACTACATAAAGAGTTTAATTACTATCATTAGATGTCACTTAATTCCCACTTTGCATAATTAATGTCTATACTAGTTATACTTAGCAAAGTGAATTGCAGAAGGTGTCCTGGACCTGAGAGATACCTGCATTTAAATACACAGAGTAATGAATAATTGCATCAACAACTCAAATTGTATTGCTAGTCTCTGTTGTTACAATAGCTACATAAATGTAGGAATATATAATTATTAATTAAATAATATATAGTTATACACACCAATAATATAATTGTGGCAATAAATGAATATTATAATGGTGGAAATACCAATCTTAAACAGGCTAGTTATTACTACTAGTATGCAAACAACAAATGTATTAAGTTCTTATTTTATATTTAACAGAGTAAGGTTGGAATATAAGTTTATGAATTTCAAGTTTAAAATCAATTATTAAGTGTAGCCAGCGTACTGTGAATAGGGATTGCCTGTATGACATCTAGGCGCCAAATCCGCCTAACGGACAACCAGCGCAACGCGGTTGTCCGTCTGGCGGATATCCAGCGGCATGCTGACGTTACCAGGCAGATGTTACTATTTTTAGCACAGCGTCACCGTCTGCGGTGGCGTTCTCGAAAACCGTGCAACTAGGTCGCACAAAATGCGATTTCCGCACTTGTAAACCTTTTTAAAATATCACATAACATATATCATCTGAACAGTCTGAAACTGACGTGTAGGTGTGTATATACACGAACTTGAATTTTAGGCAATAACATTACCAAAAATTCATGTTTATATGATAATTCGACATAACTTTCGTTTGGTTTAACGCAGAAACTTCGTGCAATGACTGCAGTGAAGATGAACACGTCTTCTAATTGGTCGAGCAGATCTCATGACGATCCAAATAGGTTTACAAGGGCGGGTTTTCAATTTGTCGCGACCTGTTTTTGCAAAAACCGTACCGTCGCAGAGCGCCGTCGGCGTGACACTTTTGGCGCGCATCATCGCTCAATCACAAACGATAAGTTCGTCAGATAAAGGAATACTTTTACAAACGTTACGCCATTGTAAAGAACATTATCTTGTCGTTCCAGTGATATTAAATATGTAGTATTTAACGCGGACTTAATGATGTAAGGGCTGTGTGACCGGAGACCTGTCGCAGTTTAGCGTCAAAACTGGCCAGATCCAACAGCCGCGGCGGCCGCTGTGGTAATGCCATTAACAGGGCTTGAAGTTGCTACTACATCGTTGCATTTGCAAGTATAATCTTACGCCTCGTCTGACTAAATAAATTGCTTTAGTTGTAGTGTGCAATTTATAACTTTGTTAATTAATTATTGTCCTGCCCCCCCCCCCTCAGTGGGCGACTGACATTTGGGTCCTTGTCTTTATATATTTTAATGGGCATTAGACAATTTAAAAAAATTGTGCATGATGCCACTTTAACCCCTTGCTCTACTGCGGACAAAATACTTATAAATTGTAGCAAGTGAATAATGACTTTGCCTAAAGCTATAGGTACGAAGTTCTATGCAGGCACCCCTGTACTGTCCACCCTTATATCACTTGGTGACAGGCCTCAACATTAACACTGGCCCGATGTCGCTGTCGGGCCAGTTCGGGCCACCAATTCTTATATTTTACTGGCCCAACGGGCCACTGGTTTCCGGTTCTCGAACACCGCCTATGCGAAGCGGCGGCCACGGCACGACCGCATCGGGGATCAGATGCAGTTTGCCAGAATTCTTAGACCCGATTCAGTTATAGGACTTTGTAAACATAACGTAGATATTAATTCTGATTAATAATGAGTCCAAACTCAAACACTTATCATGCGGATGACGGCATTCAAAGCCATTGAATAAATTTTATAACCATCGGCAGTGCAGGTTTTTATGGCGAGATGCCATTTTGTAAAGTCCCGCCACGTCCCTTGGACACACTTTGTACGGTGGTTGGAAGCTGCCTCGACTTTAAAATTAGGCACGCTTTTTCTTCTCTAAATACATGAAAGGAATACAGCTTAAATCAAAATTTAACTAGTGGCTAAAGTGACAGAAGCCAAATGTAAAGTTACGTCTGCAAGGACAAGGTGAAGGCCATCTATTTTTGGTGGTGCCACCTAGTGAATGAACAGTAAAATAGCATGCCTTGAATGACCAGTACATGAAAACAGCGTCAACTCAACTATACTGACTGGCTGTTACCACACTGGCCACACTTTAGTTAAACTTGGCAAATACTGTATATATGCATCTGAACAATAATACTACAATATTATCAGCTTTGGACATCTCACTTTGAACAATCAATATGTGTATAGTAACTTCAAACTTTTTTAAATAAAAAAGACTAGTAATGTTTTGCACCTCAGTATCAGCGTATTTTAGACGGTAACACAAAATTCGGGCCACTAACTTTTCAAATCTACTACAGAAAGGGGAACTCTTAACTAGCTAGTTTTTTTATTTGTTTAAAGTTTAAACTTTGAAATAATGTGAGCCTATGTAAAATTCAACATACAGCCTGTCAGAATATATCAAGGAGTGTTCCCTATGTGAATACTGTATGGACATACATACATTCAAAATAAATGTGTATAATTTCATAAAAGCATTCAATGGAAAAAATAATTGTCATGGTTGTAATTACCAGGTAGCATGCATGGCTAGGACCAATTATGTAACTGTATCTGGAATTTATTATAAACAATATTCTGTATTATTAGCAGGATAATTCTAAATGTTGTGCAGTGTTTATATAAAATTGTGTTCAGTAAAATGCCATGACACGTTTTGCTTTTGCATTTTAATTAGTTACAAGGAGGCAGTCTGTTCCTAGTTCTTAATTTATAAATTAATATAATGTTCTTAAGACTATATTAACTATGTTGAAGGTATGCTGCCCGCCAAGTTGTGTTTAGTAAGCCTGTAACAACGTTCATAAATCGGATGGTACAACCAGCGATAGAAATAAGCCAGAATATTTACTTGTCCGCCGGATAAGTAAGTTTTGAAATCTACTTGTCCGCCAAAATTATCACTTGTCCGAGTGGTTGTCAAGGGGATTCGAAGCTTCGGAAAAAACCATAAAAAAGTATATCTTATTTTTATGACAACAAGCACAATGTTCCTGCTGTTTCGTTGCATGTACATCTGAGTGACTTGTGATCAAAGACACAATTTGATTGAATCTGCAAATTTTGAAATTGCAAAATTATATTTGCAACTATTTTTTTCGGTCCATTATCATTACTATATACATCTATTCATCACGAATATTAAAAGTAGACACGTTACATGATGTATACCAATATTTTAATGATGCTGATATGAACGCTTTTATTAATAACAAATAATTATTACGATGATAGGAATGAGACAATTGTTATCCTTGCTATTTGTTATAATGTTGCAAAAACTGTTTTTGTTTAATATGGTATATACATATATATAACATATAACACTGCTGTACAATTCTGGCATCAGTTTGTCATTGAAGATGGCACTCAACCATCAGGACACGACCAATGCAAAGCCAGGAAATGTCACAAAAATCATAATAAACTATAATATAATCTGATATTATTTTGTTCAATCTCAACTTCAATATTAACAAAACTCTGTATTTTACAAACGAAGATAATATTCAATTGATCACGAGCAAACAAACGCATATTTTTACTAAATTTTATATTACCATTTCAATGATGTATAAACAGTTTTAACGGTGCCCGAATTACATCTACCAGACGGAATATAATTTATAGATTTAGTTACGACGTAATGTCGCTGCCGCGCGCAGACCGCTGTAGTTGGCGGAAGTCGACGGCGGTTGGCACCCCTGCCGCGTGTCTTGCATAAAATTTGGCTTCAAAAACTTGCAATTTGTGGTTAGAATAAATGTTACATAAACACAACACTTCTGAAATTTCATTAGTATTCCGTTTACTAACCATCACCATAGATTTACCGGAGCCAGTTACAAGTTTTGAACATTTTTATTGATTTGGGACTGGATCGGCTAATGACTTGAGTCCGCGTGGGTTAGGCGTAATAATGGTTAAAACTATATAATTATTCAAATAACAGGTAGCAATACAAAGTCTATTATTTCCAAAGTTTGTCAAATGTGATCCGTGGGTGGATGCAAGTTGTACGTCGGCCAAACTGAACGATTTACGATTTTATGAAATACAGCCTCGATCAATGATGGCTGATGCGGAGTCTGTCCTACGCGTGTGACAGAGCTAGGTCAGTGCGCTCAGCGGATGACCCTGTTAACGCAGGCACTAAACTTGGTTGAACGCTGAAGTACAACACACTGGCGGCGGAATGACAAGACGCCGACACACTAACAAGACTGCAAAGTGCGCGATTGCTAGCGAACTTCATTTACGTTTGAGTTTCCTCGAATAAAAAGTTTGCAATGTTGCATGCGTCACTATTTACTATAAATTTTCACTTGTCCACCAGATAACCATGTAGAGTCATTTTACTTGTCCGGGTCAAAAATCACTTGTCCCGGACAAACGGACAAGTGCTATTTCGAACGCTGGTACAACCCCAGAGCCAGTTATGGCAATAACTCTGGCGTTTTATGTTTAAAGCAATTTTTTGGTGTGACAAGGAAATTTCTGTTGGGATAAGTAAACATGAATTAGTACTTGTCCTACCGGACAAGTGCTCTATGAGAGTTAATGTCAAGTCCTGCAAGGCATAATGCTGACCATTTTATTTTATTGAAGAACTAATACATTATATTGGTCAAGTTTTACAAACATTGAATTAAAATACTTGTTGTTCTCTGTTAGTTATCTGCAAATGGGTTGTGGTGTGCTAATAATCAACAGCAGTAGTTAATGATCAAACAAATGGCATGTGCATTTAGACTGAATTAGCTACCTTCTGGAGCCGTTCCAGACTGTCGGACTGCTGGTAGGGCAAGCTAGGCAGCGGTGCCGACATCATGGCACTGTTTTCTTCTGATGACATCACTCAAGTTCCTGCATCAAAACATATTTCAGGGTACAGTGTGACGGTTTTTTATGAAAAAATATGTTACATTTTATAGCTTTTAAAATAGATCTATCTTAACATCTTGATTGCTTAATTAATTGAACACATTTAAAATACAAATTTTAGTTAATCTAACAAATCATCTTAGATTGCATTTGTAAAAAAATGCCTCCAAAACATTCAAATTAAACAGATTTCTTTAGTTAAACTATACAATCAGTGTTTCTGCCAGCAGGGTAAAATTATGTACCCAAAAATATTTCTACGGTACAGATATGTACCCAAAATAAATCCAGATTTTTTAATTTTGTTTAACATTCAGTGCAAAGAAACTCATACTTGATGACGTTTTAATGGTAAAGAATGAACCCTTGCCAACACGTTTATGCTAGCTATTCTGTGATTGGCTAAACGTGGTATACCCTGCATTCACTGCGGGATTGAAGCCTTCGCCTCAGGATAGAAAATGGCGTACCGGCATATTGGTAGGCTTAGTTTAAAGAATACAGGGTGCTGTACATTTTTCGTGAAGAAAAATAACACAACAAGATACCATACTACCTCATTAATCGGACTATTTATTCTAAAATGTGAAGACAAGTTTACAATTTTCCTGCCGACTGTTATATTTGTCATTCATTCTCCTACGAAACATGGAAATGATCATTATGAGCCGGGTGGGATTTCCGACTCCAAATGCCAGGAAATCGCTTCTCCGAGCATCTAGAAATCCAATTTTGTTCTGGGTGAGGGCACCTACGGCTCCTGCCAGTTCTGTACCAAAATTATTTTTTCTGGCAGAAACCCTGACAATATATTCCACGCATACTTATTTTAGTATAGTGGAATAAGAAAGATTACATTCTACTCAATGGAACACAAGATTCTCCTACACGACCGAATGTGCAATCTGCAATAAAAATTATTATGTCTAACGATGTTCACTGTACACATTAAAAAACGTGGTTTATTAAATTATCAATCAGACATTGATAACTGACATTGTACATAAACTGACTAAAGTCTAAACCCTGGGCCTGGGCTTAGCCCTTGTTTACAGACCACAAACAAGACTAGTCAAGTCAGGGGATTCAAATCAAGTAACAAGAGTCAAAGGCATGAATTGGCTGAAACATTATTAGTTGATTAACTACATGTTAAAGTAACAAATAAACAAACAGTGTACATATTTCTTGGTATTTTAATAGTGCTATCAGAACATGTCGCATGTACTTCCTGTGCTGCCATCTTGCAACAAAACCTGGCAAATGCAACATTTTCCATATCAACAGACACAAAATTCCGTAAAATCTCGATAAAAACACCTTAAAACGGCTAACTACGAACATTTCTTGTGACCATAGAACTGTTGACAACCAGTAAACTCTTTATTTTTGCGCAGACGTTGCGCTAAACGCTTGTTTTTGACTCCGGTTGTTGTCTGTAGGCGGTTAGTGAACAAGCCGATCACGCAAATTACAATTCACAGCAGCGTGAAACACCTTTAGAGATCTATCTCAGTAATATTTTCGACAAGCCTTCACATAAAGAAAACATGTACCTCTCAGTGTTAACGTCTACTGTCCATGTGAGGCTAAATACGTACCGGGCTGCCTTGTTATCCTGTTGAATTATGTAGAATAACACCTTTCCCGAACAAAGCTAATGGCAGCCATTTTCTTCGCATACACAAGCACGTCGAGCGGTGAGACCCCTAGTGGGCGCTTCACACATTAAAACAGCGCCAGCTGATAGGATCAGTAGACGGACGATCGTTGGAAGAAGAAAGTATAAAATGTAACATGATTTGCTTGCCTTGCCTAGCCTCACTGGAGCATAATGCATCAATAAATGTCCTCCAGGCAGATCGCTCTTGGTAGAGCCAGCTCAGTTCATGCCAGTTCTTCCCTGCCAGCTTTATTTCTTAATCTATCGTTCGTCTCTTTTTATCTGTATATATGTTCAGCTTTGTGTTGGTGCATGTGCAAGGTAGTGGACCTCCAAATGTTGGTGATCGAGTTTGTAAAAGGCTTGTGCTGCCAATCCGATCCTTGTGGAGATCTCCTTTTCTATGTTGCCGTCTGCTGAGATGAAGCTGCCAAGATACTTGAAGTCGATCGCCCGCCCTATATATGACTTTCCCTCTCACAGTATATCTTCCTTGCACTGCGGGTCTTTATCTTCTTGAGTTTCGTCTGATTGGATGTACCCGGTGGCGCGGAAACAAAATTCATATTGGGGAGCACCACTAAACAAATTTCGTCTCGGTTAGCTCGATTGTGACATCGGAAGACGGGGGGAGGGGTGCTGTTGGAAAAATTTTGCCGCTGCGCCGCTGTAACTTCAGCTTCTCCGCTGTCTCGGCTGTGAGCTCATGACATCCGAAGACGGGAAGGGGGTGCTTTGGAAAAAAAGGGGGGCAGAACAAAAACATGTTTGCACTCCAATTTCACACACCTTTCACAGTCTACAAAATACACATTAAAGGGGAAATGAAATGCAGCTGTTTCATGCTACATATTTAAATATATACTATATAAGTATACATTAATGTTAACAGAAACGTACTCATTTATAAGACAAACTAAAAAAACGATTTTGTTCGATGCCTAAATCGTCGCTATAGAGCACTGCGTATCGCCATCTTTGTTCCAAGCGAGTGGTTTGATTCACTCCTATCTAATCAATGTTAAATTTCGGGGTTTTTCGGTTTACTTCATTAGTAGACATTTCTGTGCGAAAACAAAGATATGGTGCCCTATTATACACGATAGGCGTTCCATATGTCAACAAATAACTTGTATACGCGTTCGAAATAAAAAGGTGAAATTAAATGGCAACGATTTATAACCAATGAAATCGTTGTTAAAGTCGCACTTCCCGAACGAAGATTTTAGCTGCCAGAAAGGGGCGGGGTTTTCAAAGCAGTTCAGAATATTAGATGCGCGCGCATACCGGGACTATTTTTATTTTGTTGACAAAAATGTCGAAGGATTCTGGTAGAGACGAGTTATTAAGTGACTTTTAAAACTTCCGTATCACGTCGACGCATATCGAGTTGCTGTGCTGTAGGGATATAGCTGCCGTACAGCACCGTATGACAGACCTTGCAGATGCCTGCATTAGATTTAGTGTCATTACCGATTATGAGTGACGACTTCGAAACGGTTTGCACCAACAGGGCGGTGTTGGAACTTGGAAGTCGGTCTGTTGTCATTGTACGATTTGCATGCAGACTCGTTGATTCGACCAATAGCTAGTAGGTAAGTACTACGTAGTTCAACAGGTATCAAATAATTATTCTAGCAATAACTATTTCAAACTTAAATAGAGTAATTATACTTGTTCCCACCTCAAATGTTCAGGTTCACTCAATCTTCATAAAATACTATGTCTATGATTTTCATCAAACAATTTTTGATCATTTTCTTAATAAACTTACTTTTATTCTTGACAGGATGTGTGCATCCTTTTTATACAGTTGTTTAATTCCCTATTTAAAAGTGTTCAAGCAACTTGCTTAATTTATATAAAAATGTAGACAAATTGCACACTACCATGCATTAATAGATGCATAATCAGGACATTGTGCAATGTATTATTGATACAAAAATATTTAAGTGGAGTTTTTAATATAATAAAAATGTTATGTATATTATGTGTGTGTGTGTTATCAAGACCACATCATGAAATGTAGTCTTACAATCATAATTATTACAGCCCTTCACAAACAAATGAACCAATTCACTGAATTCATGATGTGATATTGATAAAACACAGTTTTGCCAGTATAACAATAATTAGAAGATACCGGTTGTTTATTATCAACTAATGCAAATAAATGAACTTTCAGAACATTTCGATTAGCCGCCTATCGTCACTTCACGTTGTGGTCAAGGGAGAGACTTGGAAAAGGCAACAGACGTGTTATACCAGCCTGCACTGTATCCAGAAGTGAATGGGGTTTATGACAATTTAAGCTATGGATATTGCACTATACAGGTGAGTGTACAGTGAAAATAAAAACCATGGATAAGTAAGATTAGATTGACCAAAAGGAAGAATGAATTATTCGGTGCCTTCTTATCCCATTTTTGGCAACAACAATGTGATCTGTAGTGTCTTGCATGTCCCTATTCATAATTCGATTTGTAATACTGAAGCCAACATGAAATATATCAACAGTTTATTCATATGGAGAAACAATTCACAAATAAATAAGACTACATGGCAGACTGTGCCAATGCATTAGTCAAATTCACACACCAGTTTTCAATGTTTCTTTCAGTTTATTCACTTCACACTGTGACACATTTTAATCTAACTGTATTACAATTTGGGTCTGTGTCAGTCCTGTGCACATATAGTACATCAATAAGTAACACGTTTATTGATGATATGGGTCATCATTATGATCAAATATTGTGATACAAAAATTATTACATACAAAATATTCCATTACAGTTCCAGTTTTACATAATTGTGGGTTTCAACTTTCAACACTAGGGCCATGTGTCAAGAAAACAAGTATTATTATTCAAGATACAGATTCAAAACTTGTAGTACTAGTTTAAAAATCTATCAAGTGCCTCCAAATGCATTTATCTAGATTTATGGCACTATATAAGTGTTCTTATTATTATTAAGTACTTTTTAAGATGTTGTTTTGTGATAATGTCAAATGTAATACTAACAATGAAGTATGAATATATAAAAAATGTATAGCTGAATCCTTTGCTGCTTCATTAGTTTGTAGTACACTTTAATAATACTGGCTAAAACATACAGATTAAACAAAAAATCTATTTTTGTTGTAAGATGGCACTTTACTTTTACTAAACTTGATGGTAACAGTCCAGTTTTAATGGTAATGGCCCTTATCATTTTTGTGACACACGTCCTAGAAGCCACATTAAAAGTGTACAGTGAGTCATATGAACAAATACATGTACAGATCAGTGTGATGTTTGAGAATGGTAGTCTGTTGCAAAAAACTCACTATAAGTAACATGTTTGGACTTGGTTAAACTATTCCAGTAAATTACATATACCCAAAGTTCCCTACGTAGAATAGTGTCTAATAAAATACATTGCACACCACAACTAGGATACAAGCTTTTAAGTGGATGTTCCTTACTTTAGGAGGTCCTATACAGTAGTGAGAATGCACTTTGCCTAAAACGTGTCTCTATTTCTGCCAGTGATGTTCAAACTATGTTATTTAAGCATAGAAATCCATTGTCATTTGAAATTAGATGTCGTATCAATTGGGTGGCACTAAACCGAATTGATACGGATACAACTAGTTTTCCGTAAAGCCGCTTCTTTGCTTTGCCACAGCCTCCTCTTTTGCTGGTTTTTCGATGCCTGCATGCTCTGCTAGAGTTACCTCCTTACTTGATGTTGCAACTTGGAGCACACTTCACAGCTTTGTGCCACTCGTGCATCTAGCTGCAATGCCCTCTAGAATTTCTCCTCGGAAGCTGTAGTCCTTTGGCGCCATCACTTTCTTCACTACATACCCAGCAGACTTTGAATACTGCAGCTGATACCGTAGCTTGTTGTCTGCTGTTTTCACCATTTCCCGCTGATTGAACAAATGATAAATCTAAAATCAGTATAACAATAGAAATATCTGAAGAATAGCTGGCTATAGCAGCTTGCTTGTATGCTCTCTCTCTCTCTCTCTCTCTCTCTCTCTCTCTCTCTCTCTCTCTCTCTCTCTCTCTCTCTCTCTCTCTCTCTCTCTCTCTCTCTCTCTCTCTCTCTCTCTCTCTCTCTCTCTCTCTCTCTCTCTCGCTCTAAAGGAGCGAGATCCACATCTCCTTCATCAAGCGGGGATCACCATAACAAGCTGATGCGCAATACCACAGGTGGTTGGCAATTGCACCTATCAAAGGGACAACTTCAACTTTCTTGGCAGGCAACAACCATTATTTCTTTCTAATGCTGGGATGTCTGTCAGTGGCAAGTGTGGTGATCTTCACCCCATGGTCAGTCAGGTTGTCCAAGCAGCGTTTCAAGCCCTCCACTTCCATCCAGTAACTGTTCTTGACCTCTATGACCCGAACAGTTTCTTGAGCAATGATGAGTTGGCTATCAGTGTCCATGACGAAGTAAATGCCAAATGTAGCATTGTGTCCTGGATTGTCATATCTTGCATCGTCTGATGCGACCACGCTCTGTCCGGCCAGAGCTGACATGATGGCCTCTGAATGGCATGTCCTCTATCTCTGGCAGTATGTATGCCCGCTGTATGTTGTAGCACTGGCGGGGTGACAAGGCACATAGGTTCATTAGGTTGACCAAATTGTACATAGTGAATGAATGTCCAGTCAGGAAGAGGACGCTTGGTATCAACAAGTTACTCTCATAAATGTTACCAATCTTGGGTTGCGAGTGGCCATCAACACATTCTGTGGTCACAACCACTGCAAATCAAGTCACTGTGATGCTAGGCTTTGATATAAGTGGTTTATTGCAGTTTGGTGTTTTAGCAGGTGCAGAAAAGTGAAATGATGTTTTTCTCACAGATGACAAACTTTCTCTCTTTCCCATTAGTGTAAGAACCGCTTGAGTCATCATCAGTGATACCGCTGTCACATGTACAACATATTCTGCATCACTCACTTCAATGTTTCTCTTCTCGCTGTTGCAGACAGAATCGTCTGAAGATGGCGATAGTGAGACTGGGACATCCGAAGGGCGTCTATATTGACAGAACTGCCATGGTCAGGGTCAGTCGGAGAAGGCGTGCTAGACTGCGATGGCAACATTGCATACCCACGGTCATGGTGAATGTTCAATGGAACAACAGTATTGTCAGTATTAACTACTGCATCGACAAAGTGTCGCACTGGCGACACGACCACTGGCTTCCTTTATGTTTTGACACTACAGTTCGATGGCATGACAGCACTACAAGTGACATTTGTATTACCACGAGGGACGATGTCATCTCGCGTGCTAAATCCTTCGCTGGATCCTTCGAAGCTTGCGCTCGGTATTAGGCCCTATGGTTGTGTGGATACTTCCGTTATATATTATGAACAAAATGACACAATCTTGCAAATATTTATTAAAATTGGAGCACAAGTGCGATTTACAAGTGACTTTTTCAACGTTTTTTTTGTGTGGATATATGTGTGTTATCTTTAATTTTCATGATTAAAATGCATGTGCACTCAAATGTGTTTAACATTTGAACTTTATAAATACAAAATACATATTTATTAATCTTTGTGGCTTTTTCCTGTGACGTTATTTCCATTTTTCCTTGTTAGGCTTACATTCAAAAGTCAATAAATTATATACAATGTCCTTGTTATTAAAAGCATACATTGGTGTTTGCAATCATGCAATCTATATCAGGAAAAAAGTTGGTATGATAGCATGCTTGCTAAATTGTCGCCTCAAAACTGGAGCATCAATTCAGGGTCCATTGTTACAAGCCAATATTTGAGACACATAAATTAGTATCAGGCCTACATGGTGATTGACTTTAGTTGACTGATGTGAACCTACTTACTATGCCAATAACTAATTATATCAGATATGACTATAGTGTTTTGTTGTATGCTATTGACTGTATAACAAGTATTTTTAAGGATTTAAATACTTGTAATGTCACTTAATTAAATGCGGTTACATTTTATAGTATTTGAGCAGTCCAACTTCAACAATATTTGTCTTTAACTATTTCTTTTAAATTAATACATTCCAATGACAATGCCTACAATACATGATTGACAGGGCTTGGTCCAGACTGTGACTAATGTTTATTAATAGATGACGACACTATTTCGCAAAACGTTATACTGGCTACGGTAGCTGACATTTATGTTTGTAATTATTTTGAAGGTTATTCCCCCCACCAGCAACTAAGTCGATAACATAGACTCGTAGATGTAGACGTTGCGGTATTCAGACGTAGCAACACGCCGGCACGACTAAATCGGCGGATTACAAGCACTCATTATTCCCAATTATATCATAGTATTCACACGTATTTGTACTTTATCACATTCACATTTCTTATTACATTTCAATTTTGAATACGTCATATTTGTATATATGCAGACTTTGAACTAGAACTGCGGGACTATATAGTGGTCGTAATGATACCTGACGGAACTCGTGAGTGCCGAGTCACCTTGGCAACAACAAGCTGGTTTCGGCTTGTTATTTCCTACGCGCCGCTTCACCCTCCAAATAGGGCAATAATGTCGAGCTTCCATGTCGATTTCGTTTAATTTTACTTCATCGGTGCATAGTTATATGTAAACAAATCGACTGAAGATGGACCTGTGACTTTAACCAAGAATTATGTTTCGACGTTCAATGTCTTTTTATGCTCGTCACTTTCGTATTTAGGCTTGCAATCGGCGTTTGAAAGTGACCACCGCAGACTTTTGCCAATCTTGCCGCCGGCGAACACGTCAAATTCATCATCTATAACTTGTTTTTTTCTGTTGGAATCCTTCTGTGGAAGTATGTGAAAAGTTGCTTACTAACACTTATAGTATATCTAGTAGCCACGCAGTTCATTAAATTGTTCTGTTTTTATGTGTTTGTATGCGTTTCGTCGGTTTTTCTGAGAGCTACGCTGCGTCGCCTATCGAATTGCTGTATACAGCTTTGGGAGACATCTCGCCAATCAAACCGAATGTACAACCACACGCTCCTGGAGCATGATGGCGGCGCCCTGTGCCGATAGTAGCTACGTTTGAAAAATGATTTAAAATATACCGTGACGCTGTACTTGTCAAATCATGGTGACATGTACTCTAAATGGTATGTTCTTATGTTTGGGCTGTGGTTGTTCAATCGTTTCATTTCCCCTTTAAACGTCTCGTAAAATTTAGATTTCCACCTGCCATTGGCGCTCGCCACAAAAACAAACATTCACCCTCACATTTAATGGGGGGCAGAACCATGTGTCTGACCCCCCCCCCCGGAGAAAGTTCAGGGGGCAACTGCCTTCTGCCCCCCCCCCCCCCCCCCGATCCCGCGCCTATGGATGTACCTTGAGACCAACTGTTCTTGCTGTCCTGTCTACATTGTCTGTTTTTTCTTGGATGACTTTCTGAGAGTGTGACAGGAGGCCAATTTCATCCATAAAAGCTGTGTCTTCGAGTCGTCCCGTTAGTCCCCGTACAAGTCCTCTTGGTTGATCACAGATGGCTTTTCTCATGACCCAATCAATGACTACTAGAAAGAGTAGTTGCGAGCTGACACATCCTTGCCTTACATCAGTTCTCACATGAAACCATTCACTCTGCTGTTTGCGTACACGTCCTTCAGGATGTTGGTCACTTTTGGTGGGAAGCCGTATGCTTGTAATATCTTCCACATGGATGGATGGTGGATGCTGTCAGAGGCCTTTTCAAAGTCGATGTAGTTGATATAGAGGGGTGAGTTCCACGCCAATGACTGCTATAACTATATAGTCCGAATTATAAAGATCTGGTCTGTGCACAACCTCCCAATTTTGAAGCCTGCCTGCTCTTCCCGAAGTCGGTTCTCGGTGCTTCTCTTGATTCTTTGTAGACGTACTCTGCAGAAAATGTTGCCTGGTAGAGACAAGAGATTTATACCCCTCCAGTTGCCGCACTCTGTAAGGTCGCCTTTTGGGTAGTTTCACGATGACTCCCTTCTTCCATGTCTTTGGTACTGTCTCTTCTTCCCACACGTTGTATTCGCACTAAGGCGGGGGTCTGCCTTCAGCACGTCAGTTGTAATTCTATCCTCTCCTGGAGCTCTGTGATCTGCTTGAACAAGCCTCAGTTGGGCGTTGCGTTAGAGATATTTTGCGGATCCGGGGTGGTGTGGAAGTTTGGTATCCCCCGTTTTAGCTTTTGCTAAATGGGAGGGCACGGGTGCAGTTGGGAGTTTTTGGTGAGCCTCATTGAAATGCAATTGGAGGTTCTCGGTGAGCACCTGAAGTGCTGCAGTTAGATGATTCTGGTAATCCTCAACGTGGGATGCAGTTGGTTCTTTAAATGGGTTGCTGTACGCCCCCCTCCGTTTACGAAATTTTAAATCCGCTCTCCGCTGTCGGCTCGACTGATGACATGGGAAGGTGGGGGTGTTAAAGACGTTACACATTTTTGAACCTCTTCATGCTATCCGAAAACCTCGATTTGCACACCCCCTTGTGGCTAACAAAACCCACATTCAGGCTCTTAAAAAAACCTAATTGCACCATCAGATATTGGGGGCTATAATCTTAACTTCAGCCCCCCACTAAAAAAATACACCAGAGAATGCATAACCCTTCCTTAAATATCGAGGCGCTAATCATATATCCAGCCCTCCTCTTAAAATATTGCATGGGGGGTCTCAGTCCCCCACTCCCCGATTCTGGCACTTTAGTAGATGCATATGTGTGTGTGTGTGTGGTGTGTGTGCGTGTGTATGTGATGTGTGCGTGTGTGAGTGAGTATGTGTGTGCATGCGTGCGTGTGCGTGCGTGTACGTTACAAAACTGCGAATTACAGATAAGTCTAATTCAATTTATATTTTATGATCGACTGTAAATATGCCTAATTTACGCAGGCCTATGCGTAAGCCCTATTACACATCAAGATACCTACCGTCAGCGACGGATCAAGAGAGGGTAGTCTACGGGGGAGGGGAGGCACAAAAACCTCCACTGGCGGCCGAACCAAATGGGAGTTGAAATTTTTTTGGCGCCGCGTCGTAGTAACTTCACCTTATTGTAACGTGAACGGGGGTATATTTCCAATGGTCTACGGGGCACAGTCACGTGGACCAAAGTCACGTGGACCAATTAAAAAAAGGTCTACGGGCACGCCACATTCCAATGGTCTAGGGGAACGTGCCCCCCAGGCCCCCTGAATCCGCCTATGCTACGTTCTAATTAATTCTTCTTCTTCAGAGTGTCGTGTCTGTTGCTCTGCGATGCATGCAACGATGGCGATCATTACCCTCCAAACATCTCACTTTATGTGCAGTTGGAAGTTTTGATGAGCCTTAGAGAGCCGGGGGTGCTGTTGGTATCAAGAGAGGGTGCATGCAGAATTTACAGATTTTCTGTGAGCACAAGTACGGGTGCAGTTGAAAATCTCAAGGATGAAGTTGGAGGTTTTTTCAAATAATGCCTAATGAGACTATGATTTATGCAGCTCTCATTAAAACGCCGAACCCCCTTTCTAAACCACGAGGGTGGGCCTGCATATATATGTGTGTACTTAGTATCCGAATCGTCAAAAACTGTTCATATATTTTATGAAATTTCGCGGTCATGTGCGTCAACGACACTGGGTAACGTGACAAGCGGAAATTGGAAAAGCATAATTTTAACCGAAGACATTAATAATGATTAGAATATATGATACGTATACATAATATACCTCTACGTTGGCAATATTCGATATAGGGCCAACTTTATTGGCGAAGTTATAAGACAAATACTGAGACAACAACATGAAAGAATTGTGTTTGCGAAGTTAGTCAAATGTTTCTTTTATGAGTAATTAGACAACTATGTCTCATTTTATTTATCCAACCACGCTTTGTTTTTTGTCAGTTGATTGATTTGCTATCAAAATACCTTTGAAGTGGTCAATCTATAAATGAACACTCATTAACTTCCAGCGGCACCCATGCAGGTCATACTCACTTCAAAACACATTCAAACCATTGTCTTCTAAGTCAATTGACATTCTCGGGGGCTGACTTCTAAATGAAGACACACGTCCGCAAACGCGTAATCTAGTCGATTTCCGGGAATGTTTACTCAAAGACGACGTACAGTCCACGTGTCGTAATTAATGAACTAATTAATACAATAAACTGTTGCTCACGCTAAGCCTAACAAACAATCAATAAGAATCGTAATCGCGATGTAATTGTTCACGGCGATCAATCAGATAACGGGCTTGTGCAAGCCGGATAGAAGCTACGCGAGACGGGGCGACCGGTGTTCAGAGAGACGTTTGGCCGTGGTGCGTGGAAGAACAAGCCCTGTGACGCTAGTACTTGATCCCGTTGTATAAAGATGTAGTTGGCGACTTCAGTGTGGACGGGTGAGTCGCTTTTCTAATGGGCATTATGGTGCCAGCCGGATGACCACAGAAAGTATCGTAGCGCCTTTAAAAAATGCATTTCGCACCACCGCAGGTGTGAATTGTTAAACATTACAGCGTAAAGCCTATGCGCTTATTGAAGATGTATCATCGTGAGAAGTAATTTTGTTTAAATATATTGCTTTCATATCGCAAGGATGAAACTGGATTCAAAAGATGCGACGACGACGAGGCTCAACTGTCTTGGGACTATACCTGCTGCTAAGCTTCAAAAACCGCAGTTTACTTTAACCACCTATTTTTCAACTAAAGGCGAAGAGTGACTTGTTGGAAGACAAGTGCAGAGTGGATTCTATAATGTATGCCTGCTGTCGTTGAACCAACGAAGGACAACCTACGACGGAAGTGCTCACACGGTGGACTCTGTAATGTTCATAGATTATACAGCACATGGACAAAAAGGAGCAAGTGTTAAGTTGGTGTAACGTCAAAGGCCCGCGAGTGGGCCTATTGCGGCCGGTGGATTCGAGGACGCATACAACGATAGCCTGTTGATGACGACCCGCCTACAGAATAAACTCTATCTATATATCTATCTATCTATTGTTGAGTCAGACATCGACGGAGCGTCAGCATATTAGAATACCCTGCAATGGTCGACGTCGAGAGCTACAGGTAGGCTATATTCATTATTATATTATTTCATGAAACGTGAAAAGATCAACAGGTACTTTTAACATTGTTATACCGTCTGATCCAGTCACGAATAGGGGCTACATCGAGTTAATTATGAATTATACCATATGCAGTGCCGGTGATAGATTTTATTTTCGGAATTGTATAAATCATACTAGATTGACAAAGTGACAAGATGTTTGGCAAATACAAAAATATTCATGGAATCGCGAACCCATGCAGACTTTCCAATTCGAGCCAAACGCGAATTTAATAATACATTTATTCGTACTAAAAAAATGTACAATTCGACTAAATCAATGTATATTACTGTGTACATTGTTTAAGACGCGATATTTCGTCAATCATTCTTTTTAAAACCTTGCTGTACTGACTTAAGTTACAGTCTGACGCTTCTTGCCATTTAGGTCTAGATATGTACCTTCTAGAAGAAGGTGAACAATAATTAACATCTAAACTCAAGGTAAGAAGCAGTGGTGAATGAAATGATAAATTTGCGTCATCGTGCATACTATAATATTCTAACATATGGTCAAAGAGTCCATTGTTTAACAGAAAATGATCAATGACATGAGTACCATTGTCCACAGGACTACTAACAAACATTATGTCCTTCAAAATCAATACATGGCTTGATTGTTTCACGTTCACATATGTAATTTAAATGTTTCGTAAAGTTAGAAGACACACGATTGAAAGACGTGTTCATATCACCTCCAATAATGAAATTGGAACAGTTCATTATATTACAGACTCATAATTTCAATCAAAATATTGCAGTACAAATAATCATTAGATCTGGTATCACATGGCATGTACACATTAAAAAGTAATAATGACATGCTTTGCATAGTTATATTAACTGCACATATTCTATTAGAGTTCATGATGACTGGGGAGACAATACAGTTCAAGGAATTTTTCCACAAAATGGAACACCCACCATATCCTCTGCCATTTAAAAACATAGTATTATCTATTCCAGAAACATCATGAGATAAAATTCTAACATTGTTATCACAGGGTATGTTTTAATCCTATGGAACTGAGATTTCATTAACCAATGTTCCTGGAGTAAAACAAAATCATGTGCTTTGATGAGCTCTGAGACATATTCAGGCTTACCTGGACCAAAGCTAGCACAATTACAACTTGAAATAGTAAGGTTACTAGCCATATTAAAAATCGTAGATTATGTCGGAAGTTAATAATGTGAAGTTTGATATGGTATCTGCTTTCAACAAGGCGCTTCTCCACTAACAGAGCAGGTGCTTTGGTAGCAGCTTTTGTAGATTGACACCATTGTATTGAATCAACACAATGACAGTAATCAAAGCACACTCTTAGTGAGGGAGGTATGATGTGTGCGTATGCACCCCTCCCCCGCCGAGGCAAAACAGTTCCACCTGACCTAAAATAGTTCTGCTTGAATAGACACGTTGAAATTGTTGTTGAGTGTTACGGGTTGTGCATGCAGTGATGAGTGGTGGTGAGTGGTAAGTCTCAATGGGATACAGCTGGTGCGATCCAGGGGGTGCGGTTGGAGGTGGTCTCAGTGGGTGTTGGTGGAGGTTTTTGGTGAGCTTGCAGTCGCATGACAATACATGCCATACGGGCCCGGGAATGCAGGTCTAGACGACTATACGTACTATAATTGCCTATTATGTATAACATTTAGTCCCTAACCATTCCTAATTGCAACTGGTGATTTACGTCTTCAGCATCGTCAGTAATCGACGACGGATCGTCGAGGCGAAGCTGCAGCGAGAACGCGAACTGCGGCAAGAACTCGACGAGCTTGGCGTGCAAAACGTGCGGAAATTGCTGTCAATCCGGCGAGACAGACACCAGTTCATTGAGCGCTACTACTATCTGTGTAAGAAAGCCGAACTGATTTCAAAGCGTTGCGCCGAATCGAGAAACTGTGATGCGTGCGTGATCGACCACGGCGCCATCCATCAGCACGGAGAAAAAACGGTAGACAAACCGGAAGTGGGGGCTCGCCGTGTCGTATGCTGCGGTTCGACGAATCTCCCGCCACTGTGGCTTTCCTGCGCCACGGATGTCTCTGCCACCGTTGCATGTTTGTCGGGTAACGCAGACGGTGCCAAGAACCAAGCCAGACGTAAGCTGAGGCCGCATTTTATCGGCATAGGCCCCAAATTACCCACAACTACGAGACAAAGTGTAATATGCACAACGCTGCCGCCGGTTCGCAGTGAAGGTAAACGCGACAAATATTACCACACGACCGTTTCCAACGAGGAAGTTCGAACCAATTGCTTCCCGCCGATAAGTCATTCTGACCCTGGTCAGGCGGCTGGTGGCCAGAGAAAAGGCAAGTTTCGACCGCTTGCCAAGTTTCTGGTTGGCTTGTTGAAAAAGGAGAATAAACTGACGATGCCAGAGTACCGCCGACGTTCTCATGAGAAAGTGCTGCTCACTGTGGATGAGCTTAGCACCTGTCGGTATCTACGCATGCCAAACGACATCAGTCCGTGGGCCAAGTATAGCCCGTCGTCCTCAACTCTGGGCAGTTTTCGTTAAGGCTTGACCACGAACTAGGTGTGTTAATTAAGACATAGTTTTAAACAGTAATAACGTGGTACTTAGGATGTGAATATTGTCAGGTGACTTTTACCAGAAGTGTTAAACAAATTTAATCACAACTGGGTGTTTGTTGTTGTTGATCATTTTGCTAATGATTTGGAAAATCGACAGAAAAAAATATTATCGTGTGCGTAATTAATTGGAAAACGCACAAGTGTATTACACTAAGTATGTGCACAACCCCGCTGATGTCCGTGAGTAAATGCACACACTTATTGGAGATGATAAAGAATAATTGCTGACAGAATAAAACAAAACACCTACATGAAATAAACCATGTAAGAGAGGTTGGTCAGTCACAGCATTCAGAAGGAACGGGTGCCGTCTAGATATACAGACACTATTATGATGTTACCATTTGTGTTAGAAACTACATTTTAGATCAAAGCAAAACTAACAGCAAGTTGGACATGTTTGTACGCATACGTCGAGTTTAAAATGTCAGTGTTCATGTAGTTGGTACGACTAGTTTAGAAAAATCTAAATTATGCATCACCCCTGTAACAAAGGAAAACAATAACAGACACACTAAAACAGATCCGTGTACTCTGGTGTGTTAGTTTGAGTTAGTTGGCAGCGTTGTACACCTCCCGATCGTGCATGCCTAAATATGGACACAACGTACAATTTCGATTTAACGAGAGTAGTACGTTCACATTCATTGGTAGCTATTCCGATGAAGCGTAGGTCAGCATTTCCGAGACCGAAGCGAGGGGGCTGTCGCACACATCTATATAATAATACACACAGAGCAAGAGCGACAACAAAGTTGTCCTAGTCCCCCTTCTAATGCTCTTTACGTTAAATACATAGAATAAAGGTAACATAAAATTAGTTACAGTGAAATAATGTAACATTATTTCATAGAGTGGAACTGTAAAATATCGAATGCGTTCGTCGCCACTGACGTCATCGTTTTCGCGGATCTCCTATGACGTCATCGGTGCGGCACGCGTTTTCAACGTAGCGACGTCGTACTAACACCTTTACACGTATGGTGCACTCACTCACTCACTTTGTCTGCTTCCCAAACTTTGTCGGCGTAACTATTCACGCGAACTATAACACAGTTAATGCTACGTTTGTCTGTATCTATTAGCGCTGCGTCTGAGAATTGACGCGAATACATAGAAACGATGTCAAGGAGACAAATGCTGGTCACTTCGCGGAATCACGGTGTAAGTCGACCAATCAATCTCCAAGTTGATCATCTACAACTTGGTTGGAAAATCGATCCCTCATCCCAGCTGGTCAGAGAAAGAGGGGACGACCAAGAATGAACTGGTGCCAAACAATCGCGACATATAGTTGGTTAACAAAAGTTGGAGCGACGTCAGAACACTAGCAAGCGACATCTGGATGGCATGCTTTGACTGCCTCGGGCGTCTATAGACGCGGGAGCCGCTAAGTGTACGTCATCCCGTACGTGTAAGGCCTACACAGGCATATATCATACACGTGTGTACGTAACAGGTCTGACCTCCTGCCCCTGTGCACAGTATGTCAACCTTTCATAAAACATGCAGTAGACGAAACCCCCTCCACGTGAACGTAAAACCTCGATCCACCATCAGTCCCCGCCTTCGTGCGCGTAATTTGTAGACTTCCCTCAGTATTTACAGCTTGGCGACTGGGGATGCTACTGCTGTGACATGCTTCGATTCTATACAATTAGTGTAATCAGAATTGCCAGACACAAAGGTAATCAATTACGAATTAGGCGTTTCTCTGAGGTTTCTGGTAATAGCCGCATTGCATGTAACCAATTCAGTCACGCTAAATTATCAAATCAACAACAGTTGCGTGTGTGGTAGAACATCGTCAAACTTATGACTTTGTCGTCCACTAGTCATATGTAGCTTGTTGCTTTTGATGTCAATCTTGTAAAATTTTGACTTTAGGAAATATCGGATGACCATGTTAACACAGCATCATCCACCGTGCCATGTTGGTGTATCAACTGTGCATATTTTGTTGCTAGGAACACGAAGAGGAAGACAGAAAACGATGTACAGTACCTCCGATGGTTTAACGTATTTCGCATGCATCCGTGCAAGATCGCATGTCATTGTCGTCATCAGCCTGATATGATTGAACTTATTTAACTTTAAGTTGTATAACTTTTAGTACTATTCTTAAGTTTAAATTGTGATTGCATTGATGATATTATGGAATGAGACAATGAAATGATTACAATGTTGTTTTCCATGGCCTGTTCTTACTACGTATTTAACATTCTTATACATGTATATTGCCTTTACAGTTGTTTTATGTTCTTCTGACACTCCACATGAATCCCTCCAAGTATTGACATTGTCAATAAAGTTCTGTCATTGTCATCACAGCATGGAGATCATATACAAATTATGTACCGTACGCATAAAATCGTGGGAAAACGATCCCCATCCATCTGGTTACGATTCAGGTCCGCGTCCGTCCCCTGTGTGCAGTATGCCTACTTTGCCTACAGTATGCAGTAACCTAGACCCTCCTCCCCCGTGTACGAATAGCGTGCACAATCACTAATATCACTCCACTGCCTTGTATACGTCATTTGTAGAAGCCCCCAAACAACTCATCATCATTGGAATGATACGCACAATGCTGGTTGTAACTGAGTAACATTTACGTGTCCCAACATGGTACACGTAACTACTCTAAACTGACATCACCAGGTGTATTCAAGAAGGCTACACCTGAAATTATTTAAAAACAACATCCTATTTTTTTTAATAAGACAGTTTAATATACGGGTACGTTTGGCACAACACTGTACGTACAATCGCAGCGCGAGGAGACACGCCAACCTAGATATATAACACAGACATACACTAGTAGAAAATACAAAAGTACAAATGTCGCAATCTCCACAGTTTTCCTCACATAACGCCACATTCCATAACAAGATTTCACACACTGGACCACATTTGCATCAGTAAAAATTAGAAACATCTATATTACAGTCCGATTTCCGACCAGAAAGTTCTTGCATGTTTTCTGTTATCGACATTTAGAGACGTGAACCAGATCTGCAGACCTGTGAGGTGGTGGTCACTCGACCAGTTTTACCGTCTGTATCTTGGGAGTGGCAATAGGTATGGTGCCCGACTGACCAGCCAGTTTCCGATGGACGATACCGCCCGGTCTAGCCACGCCGCTCCTCAAGTCCCCGTTGACAGCGTTGTTACTGTTGCTGCGATTGCCGTTCACCTGGTACATGCTTGCCGTTGCCTGGCCAATGGTTTTCTGCAAGAAAGAAGTATTTATTGTTTGATACAAATAATCATTGGCAATATACTCCCCAAAAAAGAAAGCTCAGAATCTATCAGAATAATGTCCTCTGTGCTCCTGTACGACTCGAAGTGCTGGCATATGACACAGCAAGATACCATTAGACTCTCCAGCTTCCACACAACCTGCTTAAGAAAAATAATGAAAGTATACTGGCCCGAGACCTGCTCCACCTAGTAACAAATCAAAAGCATTATCTACCTCACCTTAAAAAAGACGAGGTAGACATGGCGTGGCCATGTCTACAGGATAAGCAACAACATTCCAGCAACAACAGCACTGACCTAGATGCCTGAAGAGAATAGAAAGAGGCAGAACAATAACAACTTGGCAAGAAAAAATAGAAGAAATGAAGACAGCTGGACAGAACAGCAAGGAGAGCCCAGGACAGAGGGGTCTGGCGAGATCTTGTGAGAGCCTTAAGTGTCACATGGCATGAAGAGGATAAGTAATTGATCTCATCCGACGTTACCAGTTATATTCCTGTCTAATTTATATCATTTGGAGGGGAAACAACAGAGAGAGAGAGGGAGAGGAGACAGTTGGTGGATATGGCAGCAAAATGAGAGGAAAGAGAGACAGAAGAGGAAAACAAATCAAGGACCAGTATCACCTCAGACATCAGTAACAAAGAGAGGAATAACCATTATTTGTACTTAATTATCTTTACAAATCACCTAGTCAAATCTGGCATGCCCGAGAAAACTGAGGGTCTATATTTGTTAATGCTCCAGACCCCAACCGCTAGATCTATCATGCTCGACAAACCTCCGCTGGACAACAATTCTTACATCTGGTGCTATCCATTGGATAATTGTGCATTATAGATCACTTTATACCATAGTCTATTTGCTATACACTATGGGTATCGGCCGGTGGCTTCAAACTATTATTATTTTATTGTTTGCTAGCTGCCTTAAAACATACCTTGCTGAATTTGTACATGTGCTGTGGGGAATCGGAACACATTTCATTAACATGTCATGGGATCTAAAAGGTTAATGAACACTGGACAAATTCAAACCAGTCTTGCTGGTGTGAAACACAGTGATTGCTCACCTTCACGACAGGCTGGTGTCGCTCAACAATGATCGAGCTCATAGGTGGTGCTAGTGTTGACTGTCGACTCATCGTGTGACCACTCTGTGCTGCGTCTGTCTTGCAGGAGAGCTTCGCAGTGAGAGTTTTCCCTCGACCTGCTGGGGGCTTCATCTTCATCGCCTGAAACGTCAACCAATGAAAAATGTTAATTTCCAATGTCGTTTCACAATAGCAGTACAGTGGTCCAACAACATATTAGGACGAGTTGGAAACGGGGAGAGTTGAAGTGTAAACTTCTTTTTATTCCACCCAGTGCATATAGCTTTACTAAATATATAAACTAGTACATTTAATTGTTCTATGACCAAAGCTACATGCTTGCTGGTAGATTGCTAGATGAGTATGACAGTAATGGACAATCAATTAAGTTAGTCGAAATGGTAATAATAAAAACAATTAACCATATACACAAAATCTCATTATTGCACCATTGCAGTATATCTCTCAATTTTAAGATGTAAACTGTTTTTTAATATACAATTGGAATAGGAAATAATTTCGTCCTAGCAATAGATTTGGTTCTATTCAGTGAGTGATTCTGTTATGTAAAATTCTGTTAAGTGGAGCAATGTTATAATTGTCATGTCTTGTTACCATATCAGACCAGATCAATGAATAATGTATATATTCATATGAAATATTAATACACTGTATGTACATTGATGAAGCATTTAGTATTTCTCCTTTGAGCAGAGAACTATAATAAAAGTACAGTAAAATTGTTATATAACATCAAGCTCTTAGAACTGCTCAAACTGCTTTACACTTTCTCCCTGGCAGACCTATTCAATGGACCACTAAACTGATGTACACAATGTCAAAATGTTCCTCACTACGTAACATAATTGTCTCTTTTCAAACTGAAGTTTTATAGCACATATTACAGCTCACGTCAGCATGATACACCAAATGGCATCATTAAGTCGTAGGTATACATTTAACAATACCTATGAATGACTTAAAGAAAAAATAGTGGCCATAGAAAAGTACCAGAAACCAAGGGCAGAAGAACGTACCCCGAGTCGACTGAGATTGTCAATGGTGTTTCCTCCCCTGGTTTCCCCTGACATCACCTCAGCTGCCATGGTGGTGGGGTAGGCATAGGCAAAGTTGCCTTCGCCCGTTCTGTTGTCCTGGTAGTGGGCCGCGGTGCCAGTGGATGCCATAGGTGCTCCGTCAGTGGAGGCGACTGAACATGCATCTGAAGACGAAGGCATGGCATATGACATGGATTTATCGATGAATGTATTATGAAAAACTGCAACACAGCTATGAAAATATGCAAGAAACAAAAAAATACTATTTTATTATTTTCACATTATTATATTATTATAATTCAATTAGATGTGTAGATAATTGTTCATATCTTCTGTAAAGAACAAAGGGAGGATGTGGAATCAGAATGGAAAGCACTTAAGGAAGGCTTTGTTAGTACAGCTGAGGAGAGATGTGGCCGAACATCAGGAAAGCCGACACAAAGTCGAAAGAAGAAAGAATAGTGGTGGTGGAACCAGGAAGTTGAACAAGCAATACGAGAAAAAAGGTGGCACTGAAGTGTGTGGAAGAAGCGAGTGATGAAGAAAAGACGAGGCTGAAGCAGAAATACCGGGAGAAGAAGAAGGCAACAAATAAGGCAGTTGCTAAAGCAAGAGATGATAAACAGCATGAATTATGTGATAAGATTAAAGAAGATGGAGGGAAAAAACTGATCTTCAAACTTGCCAGGGATAGGGATAGAGACAGCAAAGATACTATACGAACATCAGCAATGAAGAGAAGCGACGGGACACTGGTCACTGGAACAAAACAAGCGCTGGGTGTTTGGGAGGAGTACTTCAAGAAACTACTAAATCCGGAAGAAGAATATAAGATAGAGATACCTCATACCGTAAGGAGAGAGCTGGAGGTGAGGACAATAACAGAAGAAGAGGTGGAGAAAGCAGTAAAGAAGATGAAAACAGGAAAGGCTTTAGGAGTGGATGAACTCTCAGTGGAAATGGTGAAAGCAAACAGACTAGTTGGAATCAAGTGGCTGACGAGGCTGTTTAATGTGTGCTTCACAGCAGGAGAGATACCAGCAGAGTGGCGAAGAGGAGTGATTGTGCCGATATGGAAGGGGAAAGGGGACATCCATGACCCAGGGAGATACAGAGGCATCACATTACTGAGCCAAGCCCTGAAATTGCTGGAAAGGATACTGGATGCTAGGGTGAGGCTTATAGTAGAGAGCAAAATCGGAGAGAATCAGCTGGGATTTAGGAAAGGGAGAGGAACAGATGATGGATTGTTTGCCATCAGACAAATTATCGAGAAGAGAGAATTTAAAAAGGATGTAGCGTTCGGTTTTGTAGATCTGGAAAAGGCATTTGACACCGTGCCGAGAGAACTCGCATTTGCAGTCATGAGATGGATGGAGGTTGGAGAAGCAGAAGCCAGAATGGTGGAGGAAATGTATAAGGAGACAACAGCAGTAGTGAGAGTCGAAGGAGAAACATCGGAACAATTTGGAGTGGAAGTAGAACTCAGACAGGGAAGTGCCTTGAGTCCCCTGCTTTTCATTATGGTGATGAACCTGATCAGTGGAAAGATATCAGAGCAGGAAGAACTTAAGAAGATACTGTATGCAGTCGACCTGGCAGTGGTGGCTGATAACAAAGAGGAACTACAGAAAGCTTTGCAAGAATGGAGTGACACCTTCAGAAAACACGGCCTCCGCATGAATCTGGAGAAGACTGAAATAGGAGAACAGAAGGTAGATCTGCATGTAGTTATCGACGAGAAGACCATTAAACAAGTGAACAGCTTTGTATGCCTGGGCGGTACAGTGTGTGAGGATGGAAGGAGTAATAAAGAAATACAGAGGAGGGTGCAAGCAGGAGCAGCAGCATGGAAGAGGGTAGAAGGCATTATGTTGGAAAGAAAACTGAAGAAACAACTGAAAGGAAGAGTGTCAGAAGCCTGCGTTGTACCAGCCTGTACATATGGGTTGGGAACACTGCCACTGACAGAGAGACAGGAGGAGAAACTACAGGTGGCAGAAAACAACTGGGTCAGAAGAATATGTAGAGTAACACGAGAGGATAGAAGGAAGATGAAGGAATTGAGAGAGGAGATTGGAATGAAAAAACACCTAAAGAGGAAAGTAGCTGGTAACAGAATGAGATGGGCGGGACATGTACACAGAATGGGTGAAGACAGACTGGCGAAAAGAGCGTGGAAAGTAGAAGAGGGTGGCAGACAAAGGAGAGGAAGACCAAGGCTGAGATGGAGAGAGAGAGGTGGAAAGAAATGACCAAAAAAGTAGAAGAAGCTACCGAGTGACGTGGACCCCACCCCGCAAGGGAGCAAGGGGAAGAAGAAGAAGATATTCTGTAACAAATATTTTGAAAAAAGAAAGCACTTCATACTTTTTAAACTTCTGCTTTCTCTTTTTTGAACGGTAATTGTGAGTATAATTAAAAATGAAAATCATGTATCTATTATAATGTTATTGTGGAAAGAGAATGTATTGTGCTGTACTAATACTAACATGATCCTATGTAGCATTGGTATTCACCTTGACGATGTTTATGGCAGCATTGACTCTGAGTCCACAACAGGTTTTTTCGATATCCCTGTGTGATAACTTTTAATTCTACTTTCACTGGCAGACACCAGGAAGAAGTGGCTTATAGTGTCTTAATGTGAATAAGTTGTTCACTATGAGAAGATGGAGATAGATCAACCACATTTTACAGAACAAGGAATAAGAGCCTTGTTGTCGACACTGGCAAAGTTGGAGAAGACAATGTGGACTATGAAGACATAATGGGAACCCATGCAATTGGTGAAAGAAATTAAAATGGAGAAAGACTAATTGACTTCTGTGGATTACACAACCTTGTGGTAACAGGTACCATATTTCCACATCGACTCATCCATAAGCAGACGTGGACATCTCCAGGAGGGCGGACCAAAAACCAATTTGATCATGTGCTAGTGAGCAGGCAGAACAGCACATCAGTTATGGACACCAGAGTAATGAGGGGAGCATACATTGCGAGTGACCACCAGTTAGTGCGCTCGGAGATCAGGCTGAGAGCAAACAAAATATCAGCGAGAACAGAAAGAAGTTTGACACAATTAAGTTTTAACAACCATCAAAATGCAATTCTCGAAACAGATAACGACATTGTTGAGAGAAAATGGCAAGAATTCGAGGTGGCCTACAAAGAAACAGCCGAAGAAGTACTGAGTTACAAAAAGAGAGGACAAAAACCATGGTCATGGGAGCTGGTAGAAGACAGGAAACAACTAAAGAACATCATAGAACAAGCAAAATCAGAAAGGATAAAGCAGAGCTACAAGTATAAGTATCAACAAAAAGACAAAGACGTAAAGAAAAGCATAAGACAAGATAAAAGAAAGTGGGTAGACAACCTGGCCACAGAAGCAGAGAAGGCAGCCGGGATTGGAAGGATGAAAGAAGTCTACATCACAAAGACACTTAGTAACGACAAACACAAGACAGCGAATGCAGTAAAAGACAAATCTGGAAATCTAATAACTGAAGGACCAGCCAGGCGGGCAAGATGGAAGGAGCACTTTGAAGGAGTCTTTAAGATAGACCTATGCCCAATGACCCCGTGATAACTATTGAATTAGATCTTATTGTAGATTAAATCAGCACAGACTCAATAACAAAAACAGAGATTAGAGTAACACTGAGGAAGCTGAAAAATGGGAAAGCTGAAGTCAAAGATGAAATTACAGCAGAATTGTTGAAAGCAGACATGACGACAACTGAAAATTGGGTTTTAAACTTATTCAAAACAATTTGGGAACAAGAAAAAGTACCAAAGACGTAGAAACAAGGACTGATTGTTAAAATACCAAAGAAAGGTAACCTTACAGAGTGCAGAAATTGGAGAGGAATTACTCTAACATCTGTCTCTAGTAAAGTGTACGGAAGAGTGATAATAGACAGAATAAGAGATGGAGTTGACAACAAGTTGAGAGATGAACAAGCAGGCTTCAGAAGAGGACAAAGCAGAGTTTAGCAGATATTCATCCTTCGAAACATAATAGAACAGGTAGTGGAATGGCAAGCAACGCTATATGTAACTTTCGTAGACTTCGAAAATGCATTTGATTCTGAGCACCAAGATAGCCTTTGGGAAATCATGGTGAGCTACGGAATCCCATACAAAATAATCAGAATGGTCCAGATTTTATACAAAGACAGTGAGTGTGCAGTATTAGATGAAGGTGAACAATCTGAGAGGTTCAAGGTAAAAACTGGATTTAAGCAAGGAGACGTAATGTCTGGATGTGTTTTCTTGATGGTAGTCGACTGAATAATGAGGAAAACGACTGAAGAAAGCAACACAGAGATAAGATGGAGATTCATGTCAAAACTTGATAACTTGGACTTCGCAGATGACATTGCGCTTATGTCATCAAGTTACAGACACATGCAAGCAAAGGCAACAAAGATGAATGCATTTGCATCAAAAACCGGCCTAAAAATCAATAAAAAGAAAACTTAAGTTCTGAGGATAAACAGCAAATGCAATGACAGAATAGATCGATGACCAACAACTGAATGAAGTAGAGAAGTATATGTACCTGGGCACGAACGATGATGATATTATCAACAGAATACGAAAAGCATGGACATCATTCACGAAACTCAAGCAGATATGGAGCAGAAATGTATACATGTTAAGAACAAAACTCAGATTATACAATACTCTGGTCAAATCAGTGTTTGTTTGAATGTGAAATATGGAAAGTAAACAAAAGCGACAACAACAAAATTGACATTTTCCAATTCAACTGTCTCAGAAGAATTTTTTTAATTAGATGGCCAGTAGTAATTTCGAACAGACATTGAGAATGTAACAGCACAGAAGTACAGAGAAGAATGTGGAATTGGATAGGGCACATGCTGGGAAAGAAGGACCACAACCACTGCCTGACAGCACTGGCATGGACACTGAAAGGAACGAGAATGGTTAGTCGGCCAAAAACAAACTGGAGAACCACAGTGGAAAAAGAAAGAAATCAACTGGAATGGACAACTTGGAGCGAAGCAAGACTCGTAGTCGTTGACGGGGCAAGATGGCGGAGTTGCACAGCAGCTTTATGGGCCACAAGGCCCGAAGAGGATAGGTAAGGTAATGGTGATCCGGGGGGGAAAAACGAGGAAGACCAAACTGAAACACAGACAACTGTGGAGGGGGAATTATTGGAAATGCTCTTCAGCATTGGCCATGGTTCTAAGCATGCTGCAGACTGGCAGAAGTGGAGATGTTTTACTGGAGTATAAAACAAAAGTCTAAAACCCCAGTAGGCATGGAAAGGTTCATACAAGTGTTTGTAAAGTGAAAAATGTATGTGTTCTCAGCCAACCTTCGGCGTCGCTATGTTGGAACATAGACATGGCTTCAAGGTTGAGCGCACACACGCCACGCATGAACGCCTTCTTCATTGTCTGCTCGTAACAGTCGCGTTCTGTGTGCAGCCGCGTCACCTCAGTGCGAGACGAGTCCAGCGCTTCATTCAGCTGCAACAGATGGAGTTACTGTACTGCCCTCTGATGATGCACAACCATTAACCAAAAGTTCTATGGAATTTTTTTTTATTTCTGTAGAACTCTAAAAATCATTTGTGGTATTAAAAATACTTAAAATTATATACAATTTTATTCTATAGAATTTTTATGTGCACTTCAATTTCTATAGAAAAGCATAAAATATTCTATAGAATTCTATAGAATGTACATGGCTATGTAAATTTTAAAGTAACAAATTTTCTCTACAAAATCTTCCACAAAAATCCTATAGGATATCTTCTATAGATATTCTATAGAATGCCCAATCTCGCTCCATGTAAAATGCTGCATGTTTGTGTGCATGTTATTTAAATTACAATACATATTTATAACACAGAAATAGTCCGGCAAATTTTCAAAGTTACGATCCTGCCAACCACCAACATTTCTGCTCAGATGTATGGCATTGGTGGTTGCTTAAGTTCGCAAAACCCAAGACAGGCTAAAAAATTAAAGCACGGACAAGTTCTTATATAGAACTGACTGCTCAAAACATTTTACTCTTTACTTCCTGGCAGTCCTGTTCAATCGAACACCATCTCGACTTCTCTGAGAAGGATTCAGCCACACTGCAATTACAGTGCGCGTGGACTACTCATACACAAATATCCACCACTGTCTTTAATCAGGTACTCATTCATATAGCTGGGTGAACTGGAGCAACGTAGAGTGAACAAACTTGCCCAAGGTTCGACATGGCAGCACAGGATTCGAACACGAGTTCTCTCGATTGAGAATCCAATGCTCTACCACTGTACCACTGTGCTCCACAATCACGGGGAAAAGAAACTGCTACAGTTGTGCCACCTAGCGAATGAAACATGTTACCACAAACTGATACAAGTCTCACACCACATGTTAGTGGGGGGGGTTATGCATAACGTCTTTTTTGACATTGGAAACTTATGGGACCATGTGAACAGCTGGCGACATTATACCTGACAATACAACAAGACCTGCCCCATCAGTGCCTACTTACAGACTTGACCTGAGTCTCGTAGTCATCAGTGAGGCTCTGACAGACTTCCTGTGCCTTGGCCTGACATGCCTTGGACACGCGGTCCTGCCACTTTGTCTGGATCATGCTGCGCCAACCATCCCAGTAGCGACGAGCCAGCACGCGGCTGTGGTGCTTCCCTGCAAGGTTCATCGCAAATGCCTGCAACGGAAGACAATGTGTTAAAGACACGCTCGTTTATTAACTTTTATTGATAATATTATATTGTTATTAATGCAAGAATAAATATATTTCCAAAATAACAATGTTCATGACACTGATCGCCATTTGAAAGTTTCACTTGTACCTACATGGTATATTTACATTAAAATTGATAAAAGGTCTTGCCTGGTGTCCGTTGTGTGTGTGTGTGTGTGTGTGTGTGTGTGTGTGTGTGTGTGTGTGTGTGTGTGTGTGTGTGTGTGTGTGTGTGTGTGTGTGTATGTGTGTGCGCGTGTGCATGTGTACTTGTGACCTTGAGTGTGCACATGAACAGAAATATGAGACCTTTCTTTGCAAATTATTTCCATAACATTTCACTGGCTACATTGCCACATACTCCTTCCAAGAAACGATGACTGCAATACCTAGTCTGCCTAAGGTTGCTCGTCCATAAAATAATACAAACAATAGCTAAAACAATGGATGAATTTGATGAACCCTGCAGCAAAGCTGAAAAGAGAATATAAAGAAAGACTAAACAACCAAAGAAATGCTACCGGAGATCAGCCAATATGAAAGGAAATCCACCAGGAAACCTCATGCACCAACCTCTTTCTTGAGTTCATTATAACGCAGCTTCCAGTCGCAGAATGTATGCAGCATGTCGAAGCGTTGCCGCTGTTTCTGCATGCCGCGTGTGAGATTGGCAATGATCTGGTCTTTGCGTTCAATCGAGCGTTCATACGTGTGCAGTAGTTCCTTCATTCCTTCCATCTGGTTCATCAATGTCAGCTTCTCCGCAGCTTGCCTGCAGCGATCGAGTTCATTCAACCCATCGTTGTTCAATAATATTATTTAGTACAAAGCATATTAGCAAAAAATGCCCATCCTCCGGATGACAATACACACAGACGGCGGTTTCCCAGAGTAATCATAAATGTTTGCTATGACAAAAATTTGAGTACCGGTAGGTTTTCTGCAAAACGAGTTACGTAAAATTATCCCAACTAATTGGTGGACTGTCTAGGTGGATTGAAACAATCACAGAAACCATGCGTCATGCTGCAAAAGTGTCATACAACCAGTTACGTCCATCTGATGTCCGGAACGAATCCTTAAGCAATGAGAATTTTGTAAAACAAAGGTGTCGCTTTTTTCAAAAGGATCATAAATTTAACCCTAAAAATTTGACACCCATGTGTAAGCTGTATAGGAAAATAAACGTTAACTTACAAACACACACGATCCATTAGTTAGATTAATATAAAAAACATGGAACAGACAACTTCCTATGTTCAATTAACCATATATACAGACTACCGGTAGTCAGTTAATAGAACGATGCCGAGTGCTGCAAACAACTGGAACTAGAACATAAACTTACACATCCTGATCTTTCTTCATCCGACGTTTGCTCGTCTCGATCAAATGTATCTTCGCCTGACTAAACTCCGCCTACAATGAAAATGTTGACATCAAGACCACACAGGGAATCAGATCATGTATTCCATTTTAATACATCGTAATCTAATTGTGAACTATTGAACCACGTTTTTAACACTATTCATACTATTAGCAAAACTCAAAAAATAAATCCCTGTCAGTATTCTCTGATGACCTCTGTCACTGTTAAACAATATGAAACAAATATAATTGTGTTATTGGTGTGCAACCTAGTTGAACAGTGTCAACATATGAAGATGTATTGATGATGTTCCACAAAGTGGCAGCACGATAAAATAATTACATTATATTTCATTCACATTGTTGAAATTAGTCGAATATTTTTATTACAAAATGCACACATGAAAACACACTCAATGTGGTCACCTCTGATGAACATTTCACCCACCAGCACTTTGCGTTTGAGTTCGGCTGACCACTGGTCAAGAACATTCTCCATCTTTGTGACATCCTGGTCGATGGTGACCGAGTACTGGAGGAAGGTCAAGTTGTCATCGTCCTCTAGAGAGGAGTGGGTGGGCTGAGTGCTCGGCCCACTCTCCGAGAACTCTATCAGCGGGGGGTCTCCTTTCACCGCAGAGGCTTACACAGACACCACACGTTGCCAGTGAAACTGTTCATTGAGTTGTAAGAGTAATTTTTAAAAAAAATGTAAAAAAGGTAAGTTCTTATATAGTGCAATATCCAATCCTCAGGACTGCTCAAAGCGTTTTACACTTTACTCGCTGGCAGACCTGTTCAATTGAACACCATCTCGACTTCTCTGGGAAGCATTCAGCAATGCTGCAATTAATGCACAAAGACTATTCGTACACAGATATCCACCACTGTCTAGAGCCAGGTACTCATTCATACAGCTGAGTGAGTTCAGTGAATGTTGTCACTATCAGTGTTCATCACGTTGGACAAATTATTTTAAAAGAACTTTCTTTATGACACAACTAAAATTTAAACTATCTTTCAACGTTTCCCAGTCACACACGAGCCTGCTTGGCACACCGTTGAAAAAAAAACAGTTCTTGGCGATGACTAGAGACAGTGGTCGAAACTCTGAAAGTGAATTTCAATTCTTAGCTGTCTGTCTCATAAAGAATTTTGTTTAATTGTCGCAACCATCGAAGAGGTGATGGTGTGGTTCTTATACTTGCGGTCACCTCGGTTCAATAGGACCGCTTTCTTAACAAATTGATCGTAATTACGATAGTTAATTTAGATAATTATTTGTTTTAAGTTTCTGCAGTTGTTTTTACCTTAAAAGGGGACTTTGAAGTGAACAGAGTTCAAAAAGGCAAGTTTCTGAACTCCTGTCCAACTTCAACCCAAATCCAGCCAGTTTTGCTAACCCTAGTAGGATAATCCGTGTTTTAAAGTTTTTTGTTTTTAAAGCACACACACCCACCCGTGGAGCAACAAATCATGTGTTTACATTGGCGCCACCTGGTGAATTGATCACCACTCAAATATCTCTTTGGGAGAAAGGCCCTCTTGCAAAGTCTCACATCTAAATAAATAAATGAATATTGTTGTGTTTTCTGAAATACATCAACAATTGGTAGTTGAAAGGTCCAAAGACACATTTGAACATAGAAAGAAAAAGACGACTGCAGCCCGGCATCTCAAATGAGATTACATATGCAATGATCCAAACTAGCTGTGATGGTTTAATAAAGCCAATCATGAAGCGCAGCCAGAAGGATATCCAAAGATACTGATACAAAGTGATGACAAACCTGCAGTCTGTGGTTCCTCCCGTGATGTGTCACCCTGTCGAGATGACATCTGGGTGCTCTCAAACTGAGGCTGTCGATCTGTCAATGTTGACGCTGTCTCCTCGCTGTCGGTGTCCTGTACAATGGTTTCCCCTAGTAGTAATGGCAAATGATGTTGTTAAGAAAATTCAAAAGTTTGATATAATATTTTTCCTGACATATATCATACTGTTATTCTAGCATGTTTGTGATTTATTTTTGTACATGTATGAAAAATTGCAAGCCAAGGCTTTACATGAAATGTTGAGTTTTGTGAGGCTTCAAAATTACCGGTAGTAGTTCTAAGATGTAACGATATGTCAAAAATAATGTCATTAAAATTATACTTCACAAAGTGCCAACGGAATAAACTCTACTCTGTGGTGGAAACACCAACAACATTTCAGCTAACGACCCATTTTTAGTTGGCGTGACAGACTCAAGTTACCGAATTTCAAAAACATTCCTAGAAATCATTATATTCTTACACAAAAATGATCTCCGCTTAAGTTACAAATCATCACAATTTCTAGAAATCACAATCTCACGAAACACACCATAGACGTTTCTCCTCTGTGTGCCCTGTCTGTCGGATAATGTCCCGTCGAGTCTTGAGGGCGATTCACCCCAGTCATATTGTGTGGCGGACTCGTCCACATAGGGTGGGTCGTGGGGGGGCACGGATGAAGAAAATGTTTCCTTCGGAGGACGGAAGGAATCCCTGAAGTCCGTCAGTGTGCGTGGCATGTTTTCCGGCCCGTGTTGTGAAGGCACCACAACTGCGTACTTCAGCAGCTCATCATATTCCTCCTGGGCAACAGAAAACACAGCAATTAAAGGGAAGTTGTCCGTTCAATTGTTATTGTGAAATCATGTTACATAGTACAAAGTACGTATATTCTAACATACTTACCATCCAAACAGAAGCAGAAGCAACTTTTTAACCCAACGGTTCTATATTCACAAAAATCGCTGTGGTGTCACTTAAATCCCTGACCCGACGGGGGCGTGATAATATGTCACAACATACACACATCCGTCTCATTTGTAATCAGACATGAGGCAACTTCTTCGAAAGCAATAAATGAACTGTTTCTTCCCAAAATATGTAGATTACAACAACAAATATTTCATTAAAACACATTTTTTTAGTCAGTCGTAATAGATAAGTTTACAAGTACTGTATTTTTTTTGGTTTTACAATAAAAATGAATGCGCTGCCTACCTTTAAATATTGGAAACCACAATTTTTTAACAACAAAATCAAACGAATAATTGTCATCGTTATGTCAATAATTTGTTATCAAGTGAATGTTACACCAAAAGTCAAAACGTAATTACAACATCTAGACAAGGAATGTGGAAACAGTGAGTTTACATAATGTGCAATTTTTGAATTGGGTCAGGTCCCAATTCTGCGAATTTCGTTCGGCGTTACATGTCTACACGTCTGCTTGAACTTAGTACTTGAGACCGGCTTGGTGTTTACATTTTAAGGCTGCTGCCTGTGAATTCACCAGATTCTCTCACCTGAAGTCTAGAAGACACAGAGCTTCCTGGTGAGTCAGGCGGACAAACAAATGAATCATCGGATTGTGTGCTTGACATTGTATTTCTGAAAGCCAACAAATTTAACAAATGTAAAAAAATATACAAACTAAAGCCTTGGCAAAACTAAGTGCTGTGTTGACTGTGGTTGTCAAATAGATAATTTACAACATGTATTCCAGGGCTTTAAACTCAAATTATATATAAGGAGTATAAGTTATAACTGCTGAATCAGGGGTAAGTTCCGACTTTAGTTTTACTGAGGAATACAATCAAAATTGGGAGCCCTTTCTTTAGTTAAAAAGTAAATCAGACTATATCCAGTCATCCATGCAGGGTTTTTTCAATAGTAAAGCAACCAATGGCCACTCTGCTTCAATATTTGTCATGATAGAGCAATATCATCATGCATGTAACATAATGGTGCAATGAATGCAAGATATTGTGACATAAGTTCGCAAAGTCACAAAAACATAATGCACTTACACTGGAATGTCCCATCCCCCAACAAATACATGGTTTGAGACTTGCGATTTGTATGATCCCAAACTGCTATTAACATCACTGTTTCACTTGCTGTGTGGCACCACAGTAGCAATTTATTTCCCCCATGACCCAACGGATAGTTCGGACCACTTTACAAAAATCTGCAGTGCAGTATTGGATGTTTAGGCCCAGCACACTGAGAATTCAAAGTGGCAGAAATGTAAGAATGTTGTTAATCATATCAGAAAGGACAATCACCACAAGTTGGGAGTGGTGGTTGAGAGGTTAAAGTACTGGATCGACAATCGAAAGAAACACGGTTCAAATCCTGGTACCGACTGTTGTATCGAAACTTGGGCAATTTCATTCACCTCACATCGCTTGCATCTTTCGGAGGAGACACTATTATATGTCTATAATGCGTTGGTCCCTTCTAGTTCTACTTGGTGTCTATGCCAAGAAAAAGATCCCATGCAGAGAAATCGGAAAAACCTGCCATGGACTGACTGTACAACAGAATAATCAACA
This sequence comes from Escarpia spicata, assembly GCA_963995525.1. Classification (NCBI taxonomy): domain Eukaryota; kingdom Metazoa; phylum Annelida; class Polychaeta; order Sabellida; family Siboglinidae; genus Escarpia; species Escarpia spicata. The sequence continues at coordinate 3,433,858 of OZ023208.1, forward strand.
AAAGATGTTGGCCGTCTAATGGGAGAAGAGTATTGACTAAGATGGTAAGTACTGAAATATCGAGTACTGTAGTGTAGGACTAGGTCTAGGCCGTATTCTGTTTCAACTTTCACGTTTATGAAATTATGGGGAGTTTTGCATTCCAAAATCTCAGTCATGCTACATCATTTGCGTTCAGTCACAAACCCAATCCTGTCGAATTCGACTAGTGCCATGGCGGTGAAGTCGGCGACGTTTTACAAGGACAGTGACGTATAGACTATAGAACACAAACTATTCACAAGGCTAAACTTCACAAGTTCCTAACATGCTCAGTCCCGGCGCGAAGTTCAAGCATGCACAGACTTGTTTATTCGCCAAGATTTATTTTGAAAACAATGTCGGTAAAAGGTGTTACGGTTTGCTTAAATTACAGCTAGTGTTATTTAACAATCTCATTTCGTGGGTTTAAAATATGCTCCTCTTACGCATGACATTTTACCTAAGAAAAAGTAAACAGTATTTCTTCCACTGTTTACGTCTTCTTCAAATTACCGCCAGTTGCAACACAACTTTCTATTGGCTATAAGAGAGAATGTCATTGATTGATTAACAAAATGCGATAATGCACCTAAAAACTGTATTATTGGTCGTCTCCGAAAGATGTACGCAGCATTTGCCTTATTTCACAATCATTTATTTAACCGTAAGATAGTATTAAAAAAACATGTATACGCAAATAAACGTATAGCATGGTGTATTCCTCCAACAACAGAGCAATAAGGATTGTAATTAAAGTTTACAATACTATAGTGGTTGGAGAAAATAGCACGTCCTAATGCGTTATGGCATTATGCATTTAAAAAACTAATTAAATTCTTCCGTAAGGACTTAGGCTTAGCAAGTTATCTACGTGTTAAATAGCTAACATGTATTCCAACAAATTTAAGCAAGCAAGCGGATATATTGTTCGTTTTTTTGTTTTATCTTAAAATTGCATATTAAAAAAAAACAATTTACAAGGTGAGGTGATAATTTTATGTAGTGTATGGGCATGATGATTCACTGGAAATTTGTATTTAAAAGATGGACTATCTCGTAATACTATTTTTATGCAAATTGACGCTGTGTCATCACCAGCATTCTCACAGTGGCTACCACGCTCAGAATAAGTAGTGCCATATATATATATATATATATAGCACTGTGATGGTTGTCACGCTCAGAATAAGGTAGCACAGTATACTGTCTTACCTTGCCACAGTGGCTGTCATACTTACGGTTAGTCAAGTAATTAAATAAGGCATTACTGTCTTAACACCATACTGGTTGTCATGTTCAAGGTAAGCAAAGGCAGTAGTGTCTTACTTCGACACAGTGTTATGTTGAGAGTATACATAAATGTTTCAAAATAAATCTATATTATTTATCGTTACAAATACAATCCACTTAGACACAATTTTGTTGTAATTCTAGCTACCATTTGCTACATGCATGTTTTAGGGTCGTTATGGAAGGAATATCCAAGAATTAATTTCTCAGTAATTTACCGTAGGCGAAGATAAGTCCTAGAAGCAGGGTTGGCATGTTTCTGCCTGAGCGACAGAAATACTTTCTGCCCGAGTGGCAGAAATACCTTTCTCCCCTAGTTTCTGCCCTAAGTACAGAAACTCCCAAAACGTTCAATTTTTCCTAGTCAGTACCAACAAACATTCCGGTTTCACATGTGATGTTCACCCCAACTGGTTACCTTCATTACACCCCCAACCATTCTCCCACTTCATCTACACAAATACTCCAGTTCACCAAATACTGCCACTACTAAAGCCAGTACAAGGCTTCAAACTCTATTGACTACCTCTGATAACAGTTCAACAAATAGTAAAAGTGAGCTGACTTCAAGTACTACCCAGACAATAAAGAGATTCAACTTTACAGAATATCTGCATTTTGTAGTAGGGCACCACATGGCTGGGCAACAGTTTGAAGTCAGTTATGCAGTATGCACAGACAGCGGTCACTGCATATAACTGGATTTAAATTTGCCCATTGCACACCATAAATCCAGAAACATGGAGCATGGGTCAGTTGCTAAGTTTGTCTCATTCTCTACATATGTCTGATATATTGCTGTGTTGTAACCATGTTTTAAAGTGGTAGGCCAAAGGACAGGATTTTGGGAGCATTTTTGCCTGTTGAAGAGAATGGCAGTAAGTTGGCAAGATGCAGAAAATGTGGCACTCGGCAAGGATGTAAACCATACAGTAGTATTGAAGTTCAATTAAATTGTTGCACAAATTTAATTTGCATTATGCTTCTGTGATCAGGGTATTTACTTATTTACAAGGAAAAGTAGATTCCTCTAGTTACTCCAGGCTTTAAGATTTTACATAACAGCAGACATTGGGACAGGGTGACTCCTGCCTGGCTAAATGGATGCAATGGTGCTTTGAAGTTAGTTCTTCTGCCAACTATCCTTTTCACACAAGCTTACTGGTTTAGTGGCTGCCTGCACACTATTGAGCCTAAACTACCATGCAGGTGTGAAAAACATCCTGGTGTATTAATTAACTGTCCACCAAGCAATAGCAGAGCAGTTTTATAATAATAATCCACAAGTTAAGTGGCAGTGATCTTCCTTTTGTCATTCATGTGATGTTTCTTGTGGGCAGGGCAGGACAAATAGTTATCACACGTAGAGAGGTACAGAAAGAAACTGACGTTTTCTATAAAAAGAACACGTTTGTCTATCAATGGCACGTATTTCCTGTTGTTGCCATTTCTGCCAGGCAGAAACAGTTTCTACCCTTTTTTTGCCCTGGGCATTGGAAAAATACCTTTCTGCCTGGCAGAAAACCAACCCTGCTTAGAAGGCATATTCACCAAAATCAACAGTTTAGAAGATACAGCTTAAAACTTGTAGGCACCCAGAAATTGTGAAATCTGTAGCAACAGCATGGGTTAACTGGCCAGGGTCTAATGGGTTAAAGTTGTACACATTACTCACAGTCCACATTGAAACATTCATTCTGTTCAACACTGTATAAAGGCAGGCAGAGCTAGTGCAATACACAAGCTGCCCAGGTTCTCTGGCAGTGACCAATACACAGAACTTGGCAGCTGGCAAGGTTCTACCACAGTAGTAAGGACAGGCAAATTTTGTGAAAATTTAGCATTTTGGGGGGACCCTGAGGTGGCCTTAGAATGATTCAATCAAATATAGATTCCTTGTGTATAGTGGCACTACCCTAAGATGCGTCTATGCAAAAGTAGAGAAAAAGTTGCTGAACGGTTTCCGAGATATGGCAGCTAACGGCGCACAGTGGAAGTCAGACGTGGAGTGATGGCATAAGACTTTTAGCCCAAAAAACTAATGTGACATTCTTACACCTATTAAAACACTGATTTTTTCTGTGTCTACAAATATGCCATGTTAATGAATCATGAGGAATGATATTCTGCTGAATGCCATGTTTGCCTTCTGTAAGCACTTTTTACAGAAAAAGTGGAATTAGCACAAAAAAGACATTATAATAATTAAACATAATATAAGAAAACTGTCAAAAGGTTCTGCTTCTCAGAGCAGGATACTTAGCATCCTGTGTCAACAGGTGATATCATACAAACACACAATCACTGCTACTCAATTTTATTCAGAGTGAAAATATACTTTTTACAATTTCTTTTACAGCAGGATAAGAAAATAACAATTGTTTGCAGTAATCACAATGGATGTATAGTATAGTATATGCAGTTTTACTGATATTCAAACAATGAGGTTAGTATTATTTATATAGAGCTCTAACATTTCCCACATTATTACATCTTTATAAAAAGCCTTAATTCTTTCTCTGAAGCCACTTATATGGTTGACCATTACAAGCGCATGTCTTGATAGTGTGGTGTATCTTAAACTGTTCAATCTAATCATGCAGTACCGTCCCTCTCTAGGTGGACAGCGTCCACCAAGTATCAGCACCATGATACAATTATCATGTACACTGCCCACTTGACGGGGAATAAACAGTAGTTTATAGCCATGCTGCTCTCAATGGTACAGCCACAACACTCCTAAGTGTTGGTCTTCTTTCCATGTCAACTCAAACACGGCACTATCAAATTAAATGGCACCTGCATGACCATCGTTTCTTCATCAGAGAACTCTGACAAAGCAGTAGTGATGTGATCACTTGTCACTTGACAGCAGTCTAACACTGCACTGTGTCGCAGTGTCAGCAGTATGATCACTTGATGGCACCTCTCGGTATCCTACTACGATTGCTTAGTATTAAGCTATCACCTACTACAATATAGTGACACCAACATAGCTGTCAAGAAAGCCTTCCTGAGGAGAGACTCATTATACACATCATACAGTCCTTGTCCTACAAGTATGTCTTATAAAGGCAAGCAGAATACAAATGTACAGACTAAAATGTGCATATTATTGCGACGTTATTAAATGAGCCCTGCAATTTGTGCTGATTACTATCGGCCAAAACAATCCCTAGTATGTTTCTATTGATCCGAGTGGATCACCATCTACTGGTAACACGTCACCCAGCAGTCACGTTGACAGACACTTGAGCACATAACAAGATTTGGTTTTTCTTGTCATCATCACCAAAATAGTGAAGGTACCTGAAACATTGTTCTTCCCGAAACAGAACCGATTAATTGGGCTTCAACTCGAGCAGAGATTAGCTCATTTGCTGATTTACATGGGCATCAACTGACTTAACATTGGCTCTGTGTATGTGTGTGTACACATTTCAACATACACATACATTCCTGGCATGCCAAGCTTATTCTATGTACATTCCATGTTCTACAATGCTACGCTGTACATATATTATAGGACACGAACATACGTTCTACCAAAGCAGGTGTGCATTTCTATATATATATACATACATACATATATTATACCTTCTGTCTCTAGTGGTGCCTATAAAAAGCGAATAAACACATAGAAAAATACTTGGAAATCATTATCGTGTACATACTATGATATTTACAAAGGAAGACTTTTTGATCATTCATAACTTTCCCCAACCAACAAAACATACACCGATCCGCCGTCAACGAACCATTTCACCGATGAGGTCATAGGTAAAATCCATACAGACTCCAATAAGCGGAACTCTTTCCTGCATACACCGAAACGAATTTTTGCAGAAAATTACATATCACAGATGTTCTAACTCAGCTTTAATGTCGCTAGAAAATGGCAGAGTGAACACAACACTAAGTGAATAGATTACTTTTTTCATCGGAGTGGCCCCACCGCCGAGGCATGTATTACCAGAATCACTATAACAGTTCACAAATCAAACGCAACAGTTTGCTGGTTCAACGAGCGACAAACAAATTTACAGCACCGGAAATAAATGCAAGAGATGGCAATGTAGTGACGACATACCAATTTCTTGTGCTGCTACAGTTCAACAAAACATGATATACAAGTTTTCAGCAAAGCTACAACTAATATGATAAAATATTTGTACAGTAAGCAACAGCGGGAGTTTATGCAGAGCTTCATGGTTTTGCCATCGGCAGAGCAACAGCAGCAATTAAAAATGTACAAGTGCATAAATCATATTCTGGGTTGTCTACTATAGTCAAACCGAACTGTGCAATAGTATTTTTCACTACGAGCAGATTATTTATCTGATAAAAGCTGTTACCAAATGCACTGAATGAGTGCATTAAATGCCTCTCAAAGTCAACATCTTATCAACGTTATACAGATTTGACCATATTTTTAAGTTTCGCAGAAATTAGTTGTGATAATCTGAAGCAAGTGCAGAACAAAACTTCCGAAATGGCTGCTACATCCAACCCTATAAATGTCATACTTTATGATAATTATAAAACTGCAACGCAAGGTTAAAATACAAGTGTGATCTAAAACATACAGGCATGACACTGGGAAGAAAGAAAGCGGGTTCGTAAATGTTCACTTTTGGACGGCACAGCCGCTGAAGTACGACGGCTTCATTATGTACACTACACGGCGTCAGTTTTTATAGAGTAATTTAATTTAGTAATTTACAGTATAAATGCTGGAGTTCCGAGACCCAGCTAGCGGGAAACGTTACGAAACACGGACAACAGTGGAACCCCCTATGCCCTCGTTAAACGACACAAACTCCACAATACACTAACCCCATTAGTCAATACCGGGTCGGCCGCTATGAATATAAATTTAAAGCCTTTGGTGAGCTACGCTTTATAGAAATAAAAAACACCCCTCGTCACCTACATACGTAATATACATGCATGAACAAAAGTCGGAAGCGTGTGTTTCCCTACGTGTTAATGACGATGATGGCAGAATGCATATACACAAGTTTACGTGGCGGATACATACATGTATTACACATTAGTTCTGTTTTCGTTTGACTGATCGTCGGCTGAACAGTGCAGTGAACTTCGAGCGTGCAGGAGAATACGACACATCCCAGAGTAACGGTAAATGAAGGTCAGATATACGTGTCAGTGTCTCGCCACTGCGACAACGCCTTCCCACTGGCAATGGCAGTAGAATGACACACCCTACGTGTGGCTCATGTACATCGGGCTTTGGCTCCTACACCACACCCAGGCGCTGGGTGCTGTGAAACGTCTCAGTTTGAAAACTACGGTTTTCCATCACGACACACCGACCGTGACGCCACATCGAGTTCACACGAATACTCCATGCGTGTCATTTCATTGCGTCTCAATGCCCTCCAGCGAAAACAACTCTTTGTGGAGCGCCGGGAACTCGACGTCTGGATTCTCCTGCTTGAAGCGGCCGAGGATGCTGCCATGGCGCGCACTAAGCATGTGCAGAAGGGGGATCTTCTCGAGGAGCCCCGCCAACATTTCGTCCTCTTCAACGTGGTTCTTTCCCAGCTCCAGCTTTAGGGCCGCCTCAATGCGTTCGCTCAGTTTACGTATGACGACAGTGTCCTTGACCCCGGGTCGTGCTGAAACATAAACAATGTTTCATTCGTCGCTCAGCTTTCACAGTAATTGGTGCACAATGTATGAAGGAAGACAATAAATGGACAGGGTCAAACAACTGCCAGCAGAAAATTAAATAATGACAAGAAAATGTTCGTGAATAGAACACACAGTTCGGAAACTATCAACAATCAACCAACAATCACTCGCATGGAACCCCCAAGCGAGAACTTGGCAACAAGAGTAGATGTATTACACCTGGAAAGAATTATAGAACATGGCGACAAACAGGCAACAGTGGAAGCCCACAGTCAATGACCTGTGCTCCCAGAGGGCAAAGAAACAGGCCAAAGTAAATAAATAATGTACCCCTGGTTATAGAGCCGACCTTTACATGGATACAATCTGTGTGGCGGTCTGAGAAAACCAGTCACATTGTAATTTTTTTGGGAATTTTAAAAGAACTGCCATTTCTCTTTCAGAAACAGTTTGAATTGTGGAAATATTCCCATTATTCAGGAAGTTAAAGTGATTTATAAGGGGCACCTGTCAACAAGTTTTTAAGGAAAAAAAAACTTAAAGTTGGCACTCTCTGTGAACTTGCATTTAGGCCACATTATTGGTCCTGACACTCACCAGGCTATGGTAAAAGATGTGTCATGATTTTATATGGCGTGTAAATGCATTATCTGCTAATTTTGGGTTTTGTAATATAAACATAAAACGTCAATTATATATGTTGTACTGTACATCTTTCTATGGTGTATGTCTGTGGAACTTACAAAACAAACATCTTGATATGTTTTATACTACGTGGCGCAAAGGTATCAGAAAACTGTTTTAATCTACCAGTTTGCACGCATTGTAATATGGTGCCACTTTTAGCAGACTGTTTACCGATTCAAATTATGAATCGAATGGTATGATTTATACAGAGTTGCTTGAAATGCAGTAACTCCAGTTTGAAAATGCTCTCTCATCTAGCCCTTCAAGGTAGTGGGTCATACATGTCTAAAAGTTTTAACTATATCATGTCCAAATTCAAACTTGATGCCATGACATTCTTTTGAATGAAGTCTAATCAGTTTTATGGTATGATTCAAGACCACTACCAGGAGGGGGTGGATGATGAACTAGTTTGTAGTCTCATTTGCAAAATATGTATTACATAATATAGATAATGCGGGTAGCTCTTCTTTTTTAGCCATCGACGAGCTGCGCTCATTGCTTACTGTTTTATGTACACAGTAACTTATATACATTGATTTAGTCGAATTGTACAATTTTTTAGTACGATTAAATGTATTATTATTTAGATCAAATGTAGCTAGGTATGTCAGCTTTGTTTTACTAAAATATTCATAACATTTTTACTGTTCCTTTTCAAATAAAATAATGTTGTCAACCAGTGTGAAAAACCAAACAAAAATCTGTATGTACACTTCAATGATAGCAAAAGTCTTCCACAAATATGTGGTTAGCTCTGAAAAGAGCTGTTGTTTTTCATGGCTCTGAAACAGCCATTGTTTGTTGTGCCGGTCTACATCTTGCTGTTCTCACTGTGCAGTTTTGCAGTTCGGCCACGCCCTCGGGTTGATTTAGGGGGTAGTGGTGGTGGAATGTCATCGTCACTGTCTGATGGTACGGTTTCAGCAGGCTTCCGTGTTGGCTTAGCTACTGCAGAGAGAGAGATGTTGTTGCGTCTTGGCAGTGTTGTGCAGTGAATGGATGGATCTTCTCATACAAATACTGTTGTCGGTTGGCATCAAGTCCTTTTGGTACGATTATCTGTGGCATTTCACTGGACGACAATGTCTTCTTCACGAGACATTGCTCAAGAACTTCACTGTTGATAAACTCCTGGATGCGCATCATAGTCGATCCCTTCATAAAGTGGAAGTGATGGTACTTCTTGATGTTTTGCACTTTGCGGAAGTTTGTGGACAGAAATGTCGTCCAATCAAAAGTTGGTACGATCACATCACTGTTTTCTGTACCACACAGCTGCGGAATGTTGACATCTGATGACTGCTCCACGACTGCCATGATATCTTGGAGACAGTCAACCTTAGGTTTCCTGTACAGCCACTTGATCAGTCAAAGCTCCAGTCACAACTAAACTTTGTGTGGCCGGTCAGCAGGAATGACAAGGTGATGCTCATGTAGCGCCCGCTGAATACCTGCCACATCAGATACCACATCATGCAGGAGTTCTTATTTTGCCCACTGCAATTGTCTGCATGTCAGTTCAGGTGACACTCGCCAATGCTGTAGTTTTCAAAGAAATAGTGCAACATTGACACAACATTGTCGCCTTTCCCGGTGTGCACACGTTCGTCCAACAGGATATTCACTTGCTTCGGGAATGCCTTGCAAGCAACACCAAACAGTCCATACTTCCTCGGGCACTTGAAATAAATCGATCCTGGTTGCAGCGGATCAGATAAAAAATGGACCTGCTAAGGGAAATCAAAACTGTAGTGGTACCTCCCGGGAAAGCTGCATGCAGCGTGTCGACCGAATGCAAGTTCACGTGGCATTTCATCTTTCACAACCTTGCACAAATCAGTGTAGTGTGATCGCTCTGTTGTGGCTCGACGCAGATGCTCCTTGTAATCACGCAAGCAGCACTCTTCTCACTGGCTGGCAGATTAGACGAACGAGCGAGCTTTGTCACACCTTTCTGGCAGGACCAGCAGAGATCAGTTGCTGGTCTCATTGTCACTACAAATGGGAGAAGCTGCTGCCACAATGTTCGCAAAGCAACCTTGCGTGTACCAGCAGCAGCAATAGCACAACAGTACTGTGTGTACACCATCTTCTTTGTACAGTTGGTGGGCAGCAGCTTGACGTCCACCTTCCAGTGTCCCAGGGTGCGTCCAGGAAGAAAGATGGTATAAGCTTCTGTGTAGTTGATTATGAAGTCTATGACAGCACGAGTGTCATCAAACTTCAGAGCATGGATAGGTCTCTTCCGTTTGCTGCGATGAACGCATGCATCGACGCCAGCCAGCAATCTTGTAATGCGCTATCAATGCTGCTAGCTTGTCCTGCCCGATTCCGTGAATGTAGCTAAAGATTTTGCGAAAGATTCTGAAGCCATGGTGATAGAAGTCGGTTCGCTGTGTCTTTCGCACTTTCTGTTGCCTTCTGCACGATCCTGTAGTCATCATCGATAAATGCATACCACATGACAGTTTTGCCAGAATCGTGATGTCAAGTTCATCATGTGTCATGCCCAGGAACTACAGGCGGACTTCAGCAAGTACGTCCATTGAAAACCGACCGCAAGGCTAACCATCATACAACTTACAGTTACACATAAATTGGAATTCCGGCTCTGTTTCCATAGCATCACCATTACCTTGAGGCATGGTCACATCCGCCAAATGTTCAATAGCCCCAGTGAACACAGCTTGGTCATCGTCAGTCGCGGCAGTCACACTGCCACTGTTGCTCAGTGTCACTGCCGGCATTGGCTGTTTTGCTCCACTCCGGCTCCACTTTGTCGCCACTCAAGTCGGTCTCAGACAAATCCGAATCGTCTTCACCATTGGTGATCGGGCACGTGATGAAATAGTCATTCACAAGTTCAGACAAAACGTCTTTGCTTGCTATGTTGTGTATATTCAACAACGTCAGTGAGCGAGTTCAAGCATTGAGTGACTTCGTCCAAGTTCGACTCGGCTGCCATCTTGGATTTTTGTCAATCATAATGATATGCAACTCTGTAATATATACATATATAAACTACACCAGCACCGCAAAAAACTACACAATACCCCATCTATGTAAACACTTTAATCCGACTACAACCTCGCGAAGACAAAACTCGTAAACTTCTGATACCTTTCCTGCTCACTCAATATCTTTTCAACGTATTCATGCGCACTGCAGCTACTGAGATGCAGGCTTAAAATAGCTTTCCAACAGTATGCCATATATGGCAGACCTGCCTACCCCAAAAACTTCCTGTCAGTAATCCATCTTCCCATTTACACTGATTTTCAGGAATATACGGGGGGGGTAGCGACGCTACAAAACCATTATATTATACTGGGTCAAAACCATTAGTTACACTGTCATCAACACCACCTACACTCTAGCCTACTCAACTCTAGTATGATCAATGATAGACGGGGGGGGGGGGGTAGCGATGGACCAAAACCATTACATTAAACTGTCATCGACATCCCCTAGACTGTAGTAACTGTATGATAGGCTGTAAATGATACACTCAACTACTCAATAAATACACTAACTTAGTCTTAGTACAGTCAGTTGGCCTAACACTACAAGTACAACACTCACTACATTTTTACATTACACATTTCTTTTGGGTTGGTGGTGGCGTCGTTTCGCTGTCAGCCATCATTTCATGCCGCGTGACTTCGTTTTGTTTTATCGCGGAAATGCGATTTTGTCATAACGCTGTTTCCTATTGGTTACATTACGACCAGACTCAGCGAATGAAAAACCATGTCACAACATGCTGCATACATATGCTGCCACCTGTTGAATATAGTGCAACCTAAATTTCAGTGATTACCCAACATGGTCACAGTCCGTAATATTTTCATCCCTCACCGTAATACCCTAATTTGAGGTGACTTTCCGGAATGATTCCGGACAATCCGGAATGGTAGGCAGGTCTGATATGGGCATGTCAAGTACTCTGCAAATGTTTGTAAGCGTTCGCAACATAGTGCATAATTCAGTTAATAATTTAGTGATCTTTGAAAAACACTACGGTCATAAAAACACGAAAATGAACACCTTACACTTAGAAAAAGAGAAAACCCCTTCATGAGTTTATACATGAGTGTGTTAGATGAAATGTAGTGGGGAAACCCCGAAACCGACCTCATGACCCAAATTTACGATTATGAAGCTTTTACTTGTGATTACGTCCATTGATTTCCAACGGGTTTTCTCAGACCGCCACACATCTTTCAAAGATGCACATAAAAATCATAAACCTGTACGGTGAACATGCTAATTATTTGGTGTTATTTCAGCCACCAAAATCGAAATGTTGCTGCCGGGATGAGATGAATGGAATGGCTCGAGTAACCAGGTATGTGACCAAACTCAATGGAAATCTCTCAGATTGGTTGCACATGGTAAACTGTATACGAACAATGGCTGTTATTCTTTGTTAATTAAGATACTTTGGTCCTCAGTGTCTGTGCCTGGATTAAAAAGTTTCTGGAAAATCAAATTATGCACATAACTCGGTATATTTGCGTTTGGAGATTTCATTCCTGGGAAATTATCCGGGAACTATTAAATAATGTTCAGGTGCTGAGGCTTCCAGATTATCAGGGTATGGATTATCAACGTTCCATCGCATAAATAATATGATACTGCCAATAGCAAACAGGTATCAGTTATACCCAGGTGTTGGGAGGTTTTACTACTGAGTGCACGTGTACTTACTTGGATCAATAAGTGCGAGCGCACACATCAATGACAGCTCCGTGTCCGTCAACTTCAGCTTGATTACTTCTCGCGCAAATTCAAATATGGTCACCATTACCTTTTTCTCATCATCGTCTGGAAGGAAGTGCACACACCAATCACCACTGAACTAATGTTGTACATCACTTAATGGTATATATTATTATACATCGTTTAGTGGCATATCGTGTTGTACATTGCTTAGAGGTGTATTATATTGTACATAATTTAGTTGGTTATTGTACTGTACAACGTTTAGTGGTGTATTACATTATACATCACTTAGTGGTGTACTATACTGTACAATGTTCAGCTTTGTCTTGTACAGTGTACACTGCTCAACGGTGTATTGTACATCGTTCAATATTGTATTGCACACGAACCATTCAGCAGTGTATTTTTGCAGCTGAATCTACAGCAACAATACCATTGCTAGCTACAAGGACACAGCAAGCCAACACAATATTGTTTCATAGTTCCCTATCTGTCAACAGATACCATGCAAGCCTCTAACATATGGTTACCAAGATATCAACCGCCACTTCCCATATCTATAACAGCATCAAGGCGCACTAACATTTGGTCCATAGGTGATGTCACAATAACGATACATTTTTTCCACGACACACAGTAACGACCAAAGCACTGCCCACCAACACATAATTGTTTTGAGGGACTCGCATGAACGAATCATCAGTACATTGATGGTGGCCGTCAAAAGAAAACGACTCTGTGAACTGATGCGACCACACCTAAGATTATACTCACTCAGATTCGTGAACGCCTCAAGTGGTATGAACGATGCACCGAAGATGACACTGTTCATCTGTACATCGTACGCCGTGCACAAACGCAACAGGGCTATCTCAAAGCTCCCTGTAAAACAACAACTTTCTATCAAGCTAATGTTACTCATAACTCTGCATTCAGCATTCAGTATTTTGTGTATTACTATTACTAACATTATTCATAATAATCAACACAATATTCTCACAACCACTACACACTTTCGTCTTCAATCAGTCTTCCAACAACTGCTAAAATCCACAACACTTCGACAGTGAAGTAAATATTGTTTCGCTTGCAAATAAATGGATTTGGGGCTAAAATAAACGGATGGACTGCAGACCAACAAACTTTTTAAAGCTGGAGGTGCCAGCCAAATGTTAGTGGTCCACATATTAAAAATCATAGCTTTCAACATTTACTTTAATGACTTTCGAGGAAAATTGTAATGTTGCAGGAAAACAAGCTAGTCTCGAGGTCTGACACTAAGATGATGGCCCAATATAGTCTAAAACGTTACATCAGACACAAGCACAGAGACTAACACTCACCTCCTTTCAACAACATGATCTGATCATCTTGTAGCAAACTCATGAAGCCAGGAACCATTTTTGCAAATTCGATAATCTGTTGTACGGCCACCGTAAGTTTCTCTGCGATTTCAACCCACAGCTGCCTATGTGTCTGGAAGCCACAATGTTAATGTATCGCTCACTGCCATCAGGACATGACTAGACATGAAAAATGTGCTAAATATTTATTAAATTCCATTTAATGAAATAACCAAATTTATATTCGTGTCAATCGGTGCATGGATCAAATGTTTGGTTAAAATACACTAACTTGAAATTACTATGAAATTATATTTCCACTGCTCAGGTTTACAAGTTTAATTTTTTTATTTTATTTTTTATTTTTTATTTAATGTTGGTACCATCGACCAGATACACTATTTCCAGTAACGACATGTTACCCAAGATAACAAGCTAACCAGATAATCAATCAGTCAATCGAATAATCAATCAATGTTTCTACACTTGCAATACGTACAGTAGTTTACAAACGTACAATAAACTTCCTCATATGTGGAAGATGGATATTCAAAAGAACAACACTTAAATAAAAACTCACATTAGTTTAATAATTAATTTCTTTCAAAATTACTTTCATTTGGGGAGTGGAGGTCAGAGGCAGTTTTGTCTGGAGTCAGACATCAATATTTTACATTTCGGACCGATACTGTTAATATATTATCATCTGAGAGGAGGGGGCTGAGGCCAGATGAAAGTAATTTCGTCTGATATCGGACATCAACGTTCTGAGATGATCCCTAAGTGGACATGACTGGTCAACACCAACCATCTGTTTGAACATTTCCAGTTGGTCGTCCGTATACGACTGAGCCCGCATCTGTTCGATCTGGTCATTCGTGAACAAACATGTCCGTGCATGCGCTTCGGCAATGGCCTTCGACAGTAAGCCTACAAGGAGAAAAAACACTTGTACATGGCACTTGTGAGCACGATGGACCCTAGAGTTGTAAAGATACAATCTCATGATACAATATGTATATGCACAATACAATACATACCAGGAATCTTATAAAACACAATTATGACCATGGAAATTGGAGGGCAGTGATCACCTATACCTGCAGCTCAAAATAACTGATGACCCAACTTAAAAGGAGGTGCAGTCTGTTCCGAGTTTGTCATTTATTCATTAATTTAATGTTCTTAAGACTATAATAACTATGTTGAAGGTGTACTGTCCGCAAAAAAAAATATGTTTAGTAAGCCCATAACAATGTTAGTAATTTGGAAGATGTATGTCGCTGAAGCATGTTCAAACGGTAAACAAAACATCCAGTTTCAAAACAAGGTTTACTGGCAATATTGTAGCGCCAGGCTGAGTTACCCACAATGCCCTTTGATGTTCATCAATTTCCCATTTCTACGTTCAACACGGTTGACTTCCTGTTACAAATGACTATGCTGGCTAATTCTGGCAGAGGAACAGACTGGCTCCCTTTAAGGAAATGGCTGGGCCAAGTGTTTGTTACGTCACAGACGCAGGAACTCACCTAGATCGACCTCCTCGGTGGTCTTGAGGATCACGTCAGAGTTGGTGGTGTAGGTGACTGTCTCGGGCGGCACCTGCGTGGTGTAACCAGCTGGAATGGTCTGCGCATTGGGGTACGGCGGCAGATAGCCATTGGTGGGGTACTGAAACTGACCCCCAGGAAACCTGCAAGCACCAAGACAGGCGGTCAGCAAAAAGCCGGTGTAACAGTCTGTTTTATCCCGTGGAAATCTTCCCCCCATGGTATATATCTCTCACCTTGGACATCGCCCCCTTTGGTATCAAGCTGAGCTACTTGTGAACTGAGGTACATGTGTTTTGCTTTAAAGACGGCTGATCATGGTTAACCACCAAGTCTAAATGTAGTTATTTCAGTTGATTAGAATATCTACAATATTTTTTCAAGAAATTTGAGAAGTACGTAACTTCCATTGGTAACGATGAAATGACGCTAACTGGGCAGCATTCTAGCTATCACTGAAAAGTAATACTTCTCTCATGAAGTTTTCATTACTTTACCCATAATCACATATATTTATATTGGTAATTGTTCAGTAAATGTACATTTGCAGATACTCAAAAAATTAAGTTGCCATTTTCACCTGTAACCTGCATGCTATCATTCTAAGGGATCATCTCAGAAAGTCTCTCAGACCGTCGATGTCCGATATCAGACGAAATTACTTTCATCTGGCCTCTGCCTCCACCCCCTCTCAGACAAAAGTTATGAACATTGATATGATGGTATAAACATATTAATATTATCGGTCCGAACCATAAAATATCGATGTCCGAAGCCAGATGAAATTGTCTCTGACCCCCCTCCCCCAAACGTAAGTAACGTCTTCTGATATCAGACACTGACGTTCTGAGATTGTCTCCAAGAATGTGAAAAAAATGAAAAAAAGTAAAGGTAAGTTCTAGCGCAGTGTCCAGGCCTCGGGTGCTTTACACTGTACTCCCTGGCAGACCTGTTCAATTGAACACCATCTCAACTTCTCTTGCAAGCATTCAGCCACGATGCAATTGATTCGCGGAGACTACTCGTACACAGATATACATCACTATATATAGCCTGGTACTCATTCATACAGATGAGTGAACTGGAGCAATGTATAGTGACCAAACTTGCCCACGGTTTGACGGCTGCACAGGATTCGAACCCGGGTTCTCTCATTTGAGTCTGACGCTCTAGGCACTGCACCACTGTGCATGTGACCCTCAATCACAACATGATTGTCATTGCATCTGTGTGCGTGCGTGCGTGCGCGTGCGTGCATTCTGTACTCACCCTGGGTACTGATTGTTGTTGGTGGGGCTGCCTCCCTCATAGCCAGGTGAGTTCTCCTCGCCGTCGAAACCATTGAGACCGACGCGTCGCTTGTGGTAATTCGCCTCATCCTCCACCCTCTCTCGCTGCTTCTTCGACATCCGACCGAACTTCACTGCTGCAACGTAAAGTACCAACGTGACGGCCTTCTGTAGTAGCCCACTGTAGATCTGGGGCCGGTTTCATGTCCTTAAAGTTATGCAATTATTTAGAAGCACATGTTTGCTTAAACTCCTATGTTCGCGTATTAAAAAACTATTATCTTCCCCCGACTACTTTAATGGCTAACATTGGTAATGTTTTTGCAAACTAATTCATCAAACATAATCTTGTAATCTGGTTAATATTTAATCTATGAGCGTATATAAAACTGTACAAGATAGGGTATTGTAACCCACTGAGATGACCCCTAGGCCAGACCCAGACAGTGATGAAAAGAACATAATCACCAACGAGAAGAGAAACACTGAAGCCACAGTGGCGACACCTACCATCCCGTGACATGCCAAGAGCGAGACATTTCTGTAAGCGGCAGTACTGGCATCGGTTTCGGTTTACTCGATCAATGACACAGCTCTTGTTGCGCGGACACTGGTAGTTGACGGGGCCTGCCTGACTTCGCCGGAAGAAACCCTTCAAATGTAGACATCACACATTTAGCTTACGGCATAGCTCCTATTAGCCAGAAGGCATAGCTCCTATTAGCCAGAAGGCACAGTATCCTCTGAGAAATAAGTGAATGAATTCAGTGAATTATCACAATGACAGTAGCAAGATAAATATTGATTTATCAAAATACCATCACTTAGTTTGTATTGCATAAATGATGCAATCTGAGAGGGTTCTATGACAAACTGTTTTAATAACCAATGACAGAGTTAGTTATTACGATCATTTAGCTTAAAATGGATACATATCAAAATGTAATTTGTTTGTCTTAATACAGTTATCTTTATTATTCTCTAGACCAGTTATACCAACTGTGCTCATTCCATGACAAAGAACATAACACAAAATAACTGACACACCCAAAAACGAGTAGAATTTTTTTTTACTACTGACCAGTTACAAGTAAATGTACAATTTTGTTTTGAAACTGCAATGCAAATCATCACATCTTAATTTCGTATCTTGTCCAATGTACTGTTAAAACATGCGAGGACAGAGGGTAAAACATGCGAGGACAGAGGATAAAACATGCGAGAACAGAGGGTAAAACATGCGAGGACAGAGGGTAAAACATGCAAGGACAGAGGGTAAAACATGCGAGGACAGAGGGTAAACTGAGCCTGTGACAATGTTGTTTACGTTGACAATGATGGATTGCTAACTGTAAATAGCCAGTTTAAATTCCACCATTTCGTCTGGGCTATTTTAACGTATCCCCTTTGTCTGGGCCTTTTTAACACTAGCGAATGTTTTGTAAACTGCCTTCTTTTCCTATGTTTACTTCAAAAAACAAGTAAAATGTCATTGCATAATTGTTAATTCAACAACGTTTTACAACATAGTTCAAAACCAACTACACACCCGCCAGTTACGTGATATTTCAATAGTTGAAACATCTATTTCTTCAACAGGTTTTGTTCCTACATTACACAGTAATTTATTTTTGGCAACTGATCCTAAGAGAGAGCATGAGAGATGAGTGCAGTGATACAGGATCAGTGCTAGTCAGTAGGAGAAATAAAACAAAAAACAGCATCGATGTCAGCCTCACCATGGACTTGCAATTGGACATTTTCTCAACAACTCTAAATGACAGCACAATCAATGCAGAGGTGTAATGATAAGATAGGGCAGTGAGACTTACCTTGCATCCTTCACATGTGATGACTCCATAGTGTACACCAGATGACTTGTCGCTGCACACTTTACAAGGTATCACCTCAATGTGAGCTACAACAGACACATAACACATTCAGATTTGGTGAAAGGCATCAAGCAGGGTTGTCTGTTACGTTATCCGCAATCACCAGGGTTGGTAATTATGACAAGGAATTTATCTTGAATGCAATGCATCGAACATCAAATAGCTTTGCGGTTAGTTGTGCCTGTTTCTGCAATACAGGCAATAGACGGTGTTTATAAAATGAATGTCTCGTTTACAATTTGAAAGTTTCGCTGGCGCAACAATCTATTTGTGAACACAAATTTTGTTGGGCTTATTAAACACAATTTGTCAGGGAGTATACCTTCAACATATATTTACTTTAGAACTAAGAACACTAACAAAAGTATCCCTCTCCAGACGAGATACATTGGTAGTTCAAAAGTATCCCTCTCCAGACGAGATACATTGGTAGTTCAAAAGTATCCCTCTCCAGACGAGATACATTGGTAGTTCAAAAGTGACAGTCGTGATAACAATACTTACTAAATGTTAGAAAACACACGGCATTGTTTCAAACATCATAATGTGCTCACGCATGTTTCAGCATGTGTTAAACGTAGACAATCGCGTCACACATGTGCTACAATATTCATTGTATTTTTAAAGTTACAAAGTTCAGAGATCAAGTGAATTTCACATCCATTGACAGGTCCTAGTTGTGATAGTATACAATTGTCAAATAATATTCATATATTGCTATGTTATTGGCGTGAGGGTAAAAGTAAACTTATTGTGCCAGCGTCTACTTCATGTTGCCAAGCAACCAAGTCCATGACGCAGGGATCAGTCAATTTTACACATGCATTACGTTATACGTTCCGAACAGTATAACAGGTGAGAAACTACATTATATGGGGTATATTTTTTTTAATGGGCCAAGAGGCCCTGAAGTCCTTTGGACTATATTGTGAGTTTGTAATTATTGTGATATATATCAGAGCTCCCGTTAGCATAATTTTATGCGTATATACGCATGATTTTTTGCATTTCACGCATTATTTTGGACACCATTGCGTGAACCTATGCATCGGCAGTGACATGTTTTTAAACGCCAGAAAACTGCGTCGGCAAAAATTATGATAACGGGTGAAGTTCTGTGAACACTGGTCTGGAAACTTATACGTTTTACTAGTGATCCGATTGGTAATACCAATCCCTGTGAGCGCGCTCCCCGTGAACCGGACGCACGCCGCGAGCGTTGTCCAGGGAGTTTTGTAAAAATCGTAGTCAATCATACATCATCGTAGCAATTGCAAAACGTTGCCGTAACACAAACATATCTTACGTTTTTGTAAATATTGATCGTTATAAGATAGTAAGTGTATTTTACACATCATATATAACTGTATACATGTGTCGTAGATACTGTTGACACGTTGTGAAGAAGTTTGGAAGTTCTACGACTAGGTCTAGGACTATGTGGCTATTTTCGTGCCGGGGTTATAATATAGTTTAGAAAGAAAACGGTTACTGCTGCGTTTGCTTTTCAAAATAAAAAAACTTACTTATTTTAACTTCTTGACAATGTGCGGACTTGCACGTATCATTACATGCGCGCATCCTTGCAGTCCAACTGGCGCCGCGGACTGCATCGGCGGTGAGCGTCTTCGACGTTGTCTGGGAACGCCGCCAGCTTGTTTTATCGCTCACAGCGGATGCAAACCGCGACAATATTTTAACAAGGCGCAACAAATATTTCAAGAGTATGTTTTTTCTACGTGGAATGATTGCATTGTAAACAAGAAACGAGATAAGAATATTGTTGGATAGAAGTAGAACGTAGTGTGTCCAACACATGGACATTTGCAGGGCAGCAGCTGGAACTTTTAAATAAATAAATTGGTTATCATCATAACGAATATTTTTCATGACAATCTTAAAGCCAGACACCCCAGGTAAAATGCTGTTTTTTGACAAAAATACTCAAAATGGTTTTCTGCCAGGTTATGATAGCTTTTATGTTTGCTATCAATAAAGAGTTTACTTGTACTGTATGACAATTACATACCTCTCAATTCTATAAAATAAATTGGACTATTTGCATAAATTATAAAATAATCCTATTCACCTGTCGTGTCTGGCTTTAATTATATAAAAGATCCATTGATAGCTGAAGAAAATCTCATATCTGTCTGACACGTGCAGACGATGTGCTAAATGTACATTTCTTCTTATCATTCATCATCCGAGAACTACCCATGCCAGCTATTTACAGAACTTCATTGGACAACAACATTGTTCTGACTAAAAACATACACGCACTCACACGTACGGATGGACACTCTCTCATCCCATCTCCCATTGGCGGTCGAAAACCTCAACAAATTACCCATTGATTTCATTTGTTACCCCTTGTTTTCAACAGCAGGGGGTACATTACCCCTTTCCACAAACCCTAGCGAGGGCTCTGATATATGTGATATACCATTAGAAAGCAGATAAAATAAGCTATGAAGTTATATTGACAATTTTTTTTGCATTTTGTCACTACTTTTCACCAGACATTTTCTCCATGAAGGAAGATTGTATTTTATACACCATTCTTCCATGGAAACAATAGTATAAAACTGTTCACGTATCTTGGATAATTATTTCGTTATGTACAATTCTGCAGTAACACCCCCTACGCCAAAGAACACAATGGCAGCGTATGGCGTCACTGAGTGGATTTATGCACATTTTTGAAATATTTTCTGTCAACGATATCTATTTTTGTGTTTTGTTTCTTATAAAAATAAACCAACTAAAATAATGAATTTTGTAAATATTTTGAAGTAAATTTATTTGTGAATGAGTTACTGTCGTTGAAAGTAACATTAAGTTTGTTGCCACCAAAAATGGGTCATGGTGTGAAATAGGCAAAAATAGGTCCTGTTGTCGGTTCATTCCAATTCGAAGCCTTCAAAGTACATTTTCACGGATAAATATCCCACCAACCAGCATGCTCGTGCATATGATATCGTCTATCCACTTGCCTGCCTCATTGTTATCACAAGTATGAAGTAAATTAGCAGAATTATCCTTCAAAAAATAAACAAAAATGAAAATTTACTACTTTGGGGGGCACTGGGGGTTAGGATGATTCTATCAAATACAGATTTCTCGTGCATAATGGCAGTACCCAAAGATATGTCTATGCAAAATTAGAGAAAAAGTTGCTAAACGGTTTCTGAGATATGGCAGCTAACAGCGTACAGCGGATGCAGAGTGATGGCATAAGTCTGTTAGACTTTCGCCCCAAAGGACTAAAAGGTAGCTCCAGGTGTTATGTCATGGGGTTGTAGATTAATCCCTGAAAGTTTGGCACCCGAAGTGCAAGCCGTCAATGAGAAAAAAAACATACCCATAGTAAAATTGTAGTAAAAAAATAAGAAAATTGAACTGAGTTTGTTTATTGACAAAACTGTATTATTCAAAACATTTGACAAATCTAGATGGGCAGGTAACAAACAAATGCCGGCAACTGACATGGGTAGCTTATATTTACATTAGTATTTATCGCTGCATAAATGCAGGCAGAGATGAGGCAGTTCATACCGTCTATCAGGCTAACACATCTACAAGTATAATTGCACCGCCTATGCTGGTGCACCTGGCTGAATTTATTCTTAACCAATAATCATTCAACTTTAATCTCTATCACCAACATTACATCCAAGCATAATAGTACAGCGATTTGCAGATAGGACACAGAGAAAGCCTCATGCCCACTCACTTCTCAATGGAAACTGCTCAGATGCTCTTGCCAAACAATCACTATACCCTAAGGGGCTTTCTCAAACCACTGAGTATGAATAGGACAGCTGCCCTTTGTGGCTACGGGGGTCAAGCCACTTGCATGCTTATCCAGGTGTGTGTGTGTTCAAGGATATCATCAAGTCGTTCCAAGCACAGCATAAAACATTCTCCTACAGGGTGCACGATGACCTTGAACATGTGCAACAACGACAATCTCCCTCAATTTAAGAAACAACTAAAGACATTGTTCTTCTCTACTTAATAGGTTTTACATGACTGACATTGACTTTTAACGCACATATTACATATCATCTTATTTGTTATCATTGCAGTATTCATGGTATTAGTGTTTTTTATATTTCACACATTTAATATTACTTTTAACCAATGCAGTTTAATTTGTAAACTATTAAAAATAATTTACACATGGGAACATTCTAGTTTTAACATGTTTTATAGCCTATCGTTATTATAATTTTATTATTAACTTGAACTAATTATAATTTTAAGCTATTTACATGCTTGTACACACCCATGAACGGGGCAGCCGTCCCGGATTTGACGGTGTCAAAATAAAGTTGTATTATTATTTATTTGTTAGTCAGGTAGTCCGTTGTTGGACTAGCTGACTCAGAAACAACTAGTCCCGATATTATTTTACTAGTCCTTAAAAACAAATGTGCCAGGTACCATCAATCATACTGTTGTATGATATATGTGACAGTTATGGCACTTAGTAAAAGTGGCTTTTATTTCATAAAGAAAACAAGCCGTTTCTCATTTCAATTAAATGTTCAACTAAATGTGTCATTAATAAATTTAGAAATAAATACATATGATTCCGTAGATCCAATTGAAGTCATCTGAAGAAATGACTAGTTTAATCAGGGCCAGCAAACAGCAGTGGTGGACAAGGTGATGCAAGCAGAATTTGAAGCCTGACGGCGATGAAAGACCAACTTTGTCGGACTAAGTTAATCATTTGGCCTATACTTTTGATCGGACTGGCCTTATTTCACACCATTTTAGTTTAGTAATTAGTTAACACCAATTCAGAGGAAGCCTGCACCATCTTGATATAATTATTGACATGCTCTTACTGATCTCACCAGTTTAAGCGTTATGACACTTTATTATTAATTTTTAAAAACTTCACTTACTTCATTATGGATGAAACATTTGGCCCATAAACGTGGGGTGTAGTACTTTTGGCACACTTATTTTTGTGTTTACATATATACACGTATACATGTAGAAATACCACTGCACGCCTGAAAAGGACATTATGGAATAAACACCCCTAGCTCTGTATGGCTATTAGTTATGTACACATCTAAACATGCAAGCACGCAACAGACCATTGCACACACAAAGCAGCCAGTATTTTTTATCAGATGAACGATCCTGTCACAATATTTATTATTAGTTCCCACACCGGATTTTCAGACATCAAAGTTTGCATCAAAGTAATCAGACCATGCTCCGTCACCAGATAATAATATGTATAGCAAGGTATTATAAAAATGTTGCCAGGCTTTGATCAGCCGGAACCAATGCCAAACTACTGAAGCTCTACTGTGGCTGGGGGGAGGGTGCAGTAATTGTAAACATTACATGTGTTATGAGAAAACTCTGAAACTGATGTGGTAGTCATGACTTCATTCACTGTTGTTTTATTAGGAAAAGTTTGAACATCATGACTCATTCAAAACAACCAGTTAAGAGATAATTTTCATTTCATATTTTGGAGGGAAAGTCATTGCCAAGTTTTACAAGGACTAGATTACTTGAAGAGTTGAGGTACAGCCAAAAATGACTTCCGTGGCCTGGGAAAATCCTGAAACTCACCTTCAACAACAATACACTAACAGTCCATTTAAATTCCTGCAAGACCATTAACACGTAACAAAGTATACTTCTCCAGCATTTCTAACCAATTTACAACTGCCCAATGAGTTATATATACATTGTTACAAGAGCTTTTCAACTTTCTCTTACAATTTCATTTGTAAGTACTGTACTAAATAGTTCTGTCAGTAAAGTTCACAGTGTGGCATCATGGCCAGATCATAAATTTGCAAAATCACTAGTTAGTGTTTCAGCAGTGGCGAATTGGCAATATATATGTTACTTGAATTTACTTTCACTTTATACCTTCTCTTTTAATAATATGTTCTTATTACTAAAATAAGTATGTTGAAAGTATTCTGTCCACTAAATAATGTTTAATATGCCTGACAAGTTCATAATTTGAACGTTGCACATGTGAAATGTACTTAGGTCATCCACTATGACTGTAAATGTGGTGACACAATGTTTTTAAACATTGTAAACAAGACATTAAATTTATAAACAACCATTATTGGCACTTATTGTGGAAGGTGTCCCTACCTGTAAATATAATAAATTGGATTGTTCTCAAACTGGGGCAAAATACAACTATTTCCATGAAATTCCTGCTAATAAAGGGATCTTAACTGGAACTGCAACATGATTACACAAAAGTTTGGTCTATTTAAAGTTGCATTTTTAATTTTAATTTAACTTAACCTTGCCATGCACAATGACAACATCACAATAACATTATATTTATGATGAAGACCGATCAATGCAACATCTTTTTATCCACTGCAGGTATTATTAGCAGGAAGAAATAGATAATTGATAGCTTCAAATCATCAACTGATACCTTGAGTTGGACATGTAATAACTGTATCAATTAGACACTGAACATGACAGCATTGTATCAAATAGACACTGAACATGACAGCATTGTATCAAATAGACACTGAACATGACAGCATTGTATCAAATAGACACTGAACATGACAGCATTGTATCAAATAGACACTGAACATGACAGCATTTCATCAAATAGACACTGAACATGACAGCATTGCATCAAATAGACACTGAACATGACAGCATTGCATCAAATAGACACTGAACATGACAGCATTGCATCAAATAGACACTGAACATGACAGCATTGCATCAAATAGACACTGAACATGACAGCATTGTATCAAATAGACACTGAACATGACAGCATTGTATCAAATAGACACTGAACATGACAGCATTGTATCAAATAGACACTGAACATGACAGCATTGTATCAAATAGACACTGAACATGACAGCATTGCATCAAATAGACACTGAACATGACAGCATTGTATCAAATACTAACACTCTCATCCACCCAATATGTCAGAGTTTCTAAAAGCGAGAATGCAAACTTGCAGTAATGATTGATGAGACAAGACAAGTTACCCTTAAAAGATGCGACGTGACTTGTTGACCTATCACAATACACCTGAACCATGACCTATCCGACACACCGGAACCATGACCTATCCGACACACCTGAACCATGACCTATCCGACACACCTGAACCATGTCAAGTTATCAAAGGCATCATGAAGACACCAAGAATAGCCTCAGACAAACACAGAGAAAACACATATGGCAGTTCAAACACACCTAGAAGCTATTTGTTAATTGACAGTGCCAACTGGTGCTGTGTACCCTACAGAGGTATACCATAATTGTACCAATATTTTATGCAGTTTTAAAAACAATATTTTTATGTGGTTAAGCCGGTTTTCCAAACGGCAAGTGACAATTCTCGAAGCTCTCCAAAACATGTGAAAGTTATTGAATTTGAGCACATAGACAAAATATTTTACACATCCTTGCACAGTTAAAATGCATTATTTCACTTTCGAGCGTACATGTCTGGATGTGGTGCCACTGTTAAATTCATGCAAATTCATAAAAAACACTACCATACAAAAATATAAGGTGCATACGGTATACTGTATAGACGATATGGTACCTAGCATATAATCAATCATATAATTTGGCCATTTCTAAAGTGAAGCAAACATCAAGCAATGCGTAGGCTCTGTGGTTGTACAGAAGCTTGAAGGAAACCCAATCTTACGATACTTTTTCTACCATAACTCCAAAAACAGCTGTTTATACCCACTGGTAGGTCTTGTGCCACTCAACTGCATGTGAATTGCACGTGAACAGCACCAGTTTAATTAATTAAACCAGTTAATCAGACTGTAGCCATTTAATATGAACTTCAAGTTAAATTACACAAATGTCACATGACAGAGCCCAACAAATCAAAGTTGCCATTTCTCCCCCATTTAAATATAATTTTGACTGTAATCTCTTACACTGCAAGTTGTAATCATCACACGGAAATCTGCTATGCATTCATTGTACATAAATGACTGGTCTAATAAATTATAATAAATGTCTATAATAATGTAACAGCTTGTTAAAAGTAATGTGAAATATCGTTAACAACTGCCAAGACAAGAATTGAAGAAGTCTAACCCTAATTCTATCACAAGCCTTATAATTTGTTTCAGTTCAAAATACATGTAGTAGTATTTTCCCGCTTGTAAATTTTAAGTAGGCGAATGACTACCAGGCGTAAAAGTAAAACATCTTTCTGGTTGGGTAAATAGTAAATTTGACAACTCATTCACCAAATTATTCCTCAACCTCGTATGTTTACTGACCTGCAATTTTTTTTAATAAAAATTAGTTTAATTTAATATATCACAGACATCTTGAGATTGATAACATTTCATTCAATACCGGACAGACAGAAAGACACTTATACACAGCGTCATGTATGTACGGAACACAATGTATTAACATCGTCAACTATGAACTGTCATTTTTTTTTACCAACATTCTCGCAAATCAAGTGACTTTAGTTGCCTCCCCCTACCCCGATGGACCCAGGTTTGAAAAAATACAAACTAGCACTTTAACCCAGTTACAGTTCAACTTTAACAACAGAAGGTACTTTATGGGTACAACATTGGAAACATCACCCACAAACTAGTGAACTCAAAACAGGGAAACAGACCAGAGACACCAAGATCTAGTGTCTTGTTCTATGTTATTTTACTATCGAATACACATGCGCAGCAAGGGCATGATCAACGCATTCAAACATGTTGTACCCTGCCCTACACGACTGCTGCCTCAAACCCGGATGCCTGAAATCTATAATGTACAAACAGAGACAGCCCACACCTGGCTCAGCTCCCCCGGACATCACACGCACTGAACCCTGCCACTAACTGGGATGTCAGACCTATCGAACAATTACAAATGGCAGACACAGCAAACCAACTACACATCCACATACCCACAGCACACCAATTACACATCCACGTACCCACTGCACACACACTACATATCCACTGCACACCAACTACACATCCACTGCACACAAACTACACATCCACGTACCCACTGCACACTAACTACACATCCACTGCACACAAACTACACATCCACGTACCCACTGCACACACACTACATATCCACTGCACACCAACTACACATCAACTGCACACAAACTACACATCCACGTACCCACTGCACACCAACTACACATCCACTGCACACAAACCACACATCCACTGCACACAAACTACACATCCACGTACCAACTGCACACAAACTACACATCTACTGCACACCAACTACACATCCACATACCCAGAGCACACCAACTACACATCCACGTGCCCACTGCACACAAACTACACATCCACTGCATACCAAGTACACATCCATTGCACACTAACTACACATCCACTCCACGCCAACTACACGCCCACTGCACACCGACTATGCATCCATGTACCCATTGCACACGAATTACACATCCACTGCATACCAACTATACATCCACATACCTACTGCATACCAAAGTTCTATACATCCACGTACCCACTCCAACTACACATCCACGTACCCACTGCACACATAAACTACACATCCACGTACCCACTGCACACATCAACTACACATCCACGTACACTGCACACATCAACTACACATCCACGTATTCACTGCAAACCAACTATACATCCACATACCTACTGCATACCAAAGTTCTATACATCCATGTACCCATTGCACACTCCAACTACACATCCACGTACCCACTGCACACTCCAACTACACATCCACGTACCCACTGCACACATCAACTACACATCCACGTACCCACTGCACACATCAACTACACATCCACGTATTCACTGCAAACCAACTACACATCCACATACTCACTGCACACCAACTACACAACCACATACCCATTGTACACCAACTACACATCAACGTAACTGTTGCTGACCAATGCAAGCTTCCATAATTCCACAAAAAAACTTAACTCTTCAAAATGTCCCAGAATGCACTATTTAGAAATGAGCATTTTAAAAAAACAGGATATGTCCTGGAACCCCCTAGATGTGTTTTATGCCATCAGTAATTTTCAGTATCTGAACTCCATGGCATAAAAATTTGTTAAAACATGGATTTAACGCTGAGCCCATCATCTGACTCAGTGTGTGACTGTCTTTTAGATTTTTGCTATTTTTGAATTAATCGACTTATCTGTGTTTACGTTGGGGTTTTAAAAATGGGTCCTGGGACCCCATGGGCCTGAAAAAACAGGGTCCCGCCTCGAAAAACGGTGTAATATTGCCACAAAACGGCGTCAGCGCGAACACTGTGTTATTATGTCTCCTCGCTGATCACATGGGGCAATGACATATTTCCCTGAATTGCTGTTTGAAGCCGAGTTGGTTCCAGGAAACAAGGAAACACGGGAGGACGACAACTAGGACAAAGTACAACTGACTCAGCAAACTTCCAGACATAGCATTATTTTAGTGTAAATAGAATAAATGCCAGCATTGGGTGATGTACTGTAGTCAACTACCTCCTCTGGCTTGCGAGGATGGTCGAAGGCAACAGAAATCATCCGGGGTAAATTTGCTTATTAGAAAAAATGCATTATCAAAAATATCAGCACATAAATTGGTATGATGCATGACAGTGAGTTGTGCTGAACAGTCTACTTACATTGTCCACACAACCCTATGTTAATTTAATGCGCTAACTTTAGAGCGTTGTAAGTCTGTCTCCTCTCATTCACTTCCTTGGATCATTCGCCTCTCCTAGATCTACAAACTGGCAATGCATTTGGGGACAAAATCAATTACACAATGGTAGTTATTTAAAGTTATTTACCTTTTATGTGGATATATTTAGTTATCAGTCATGGTGTCACTGTGGAGCTATGTTCAAATTATTATCTGCAGCATGTAATTGACAACAGTAGAAATTAAATGGTCATGGGAAAGTGTATATCATAATGGACAGACACCTCCCTTTAATAAAACACACACACTTCTACAATGCAGACCTGATTTTACAAGTTATACGTTGAAGGTATACTACTACTCACAATGTTATTTATAGCAAGCCAAAGTATTCAGTTTCATTTGATTAGTAAGCCAGAAAGTGTTCACAATTTGATTTGTTTAGTAAACCAAAAAGTTTTCACAATTTGAATGTGGGAATGTGCACAAAATGTAAACAAAACATTCATATTGTAAATGTGCTTCATTGGCAGTATCAGAGGCAGGCGGGGCTATCTGCAATTGTCCTTTCATGTTTACTGCTTTCACTTGGTACTCATACAATCCAGGGGTTTAAGACCTGATTCAGGAAACTTTCTGCTAATGATTACTATCCCTGGCACGAGAGGATGATTCCAGATAATGAAACAGACAACCTTGACTTAAGTGTCTTGTACAAAGCTAGGTATGGAAAAGTTTCACTAAAAACTATTGAGAGTAGATTACTTGTCACAGGGCCATGTAATATAATTAGTGAACAACCAAAACAGACAAAGGATACATGTATCTTGAGAGCTAAATGTTGGTAGGAGCTCCTTAACCATAACATGCAACCCCAGTAGTGGCGTTTTGGTCCAGAGCTACATTCACTTCTAACATGTTATCTAATCTTGAGAAATGAATATGGCTTGGCTCTTCCAAGATCTCTCTAACATGACTGTAATTAGTACCAAATATTGATAATGACAAGTGATGCCACAAACAATGTTTTATCATGATCACATTTACCCTGTATCTTGAAACTGTCAAGATGTTGAATGTGTGATGTATGACATCCTCTCTGACTGGGCTATGCAGTGCAAAGTAGCACAACCGAACCAAATTGCAACAATAATTTACGTCACGATGATAACGCAGTTTGCCTATTATTTCGATGAACTGTATAATTTGTGGATTAGATGCTGGTATTAGTAGTGCAGTTATTGTGCGCAGTGTGAATTTGGCTTGCCTCGTTCAGACGGCTTGGATTCAGTGATGAGTGGGTAATAATTTATAATCAGTATCTTTTCAACTTTGTGATGTAAATGGAAGAGTAATGGCAGTTATGGCACCATGTAAATACAAGCTTTTTACATCTTAAGCGGCAAAAGTAATTAATGTTATGTTGGCGCCGAGTGTATAAGTTGACATAAAAAGCATTTGGGATTTCATCAGAATGTGAAATTATAACATAAAAATTACACCCACATATCATCACAAAATGTCATCACTGATGAAATTCCAACAGGCCTATCATTATTATGGCTAATGGCATCATACAAATACAACAAAGTGAAAGTACAATAGTTTTTTATGTTGTGCGACTCAGTAAAACTGATACATTATTATCATCAACTTTGCAGTTGTTACAGCCAATATTTTGTATTCTCGTCTGCCTATTCATCTTGGAATATAACAATCAATCACAATACTTTATTGTCCCTTGGAAGGGAGATTCATTTGGAGAGTAGCAGCATATTCAATAAATAAAATAAATGTACATGCAATATAAAAATGTAAACATAAATTTTTTTAATCAATGTTATATCGGTTAAATAAATAAATAAGTTAAAAATAAGTTAAATGTGTTAAATAAGTTTTAAAAGTGAAATAAGTTAAATCACCTCAGGTTCACTCAGTGTCAGACTGGCAGAGATGGAGGGGAACGAAAGACAGTTACTCATTCATTAGTCTAATTGACGAGGGAACAAATGAGTTTCGAGTGCAATTCAGTTTACAGTCAGGGAGTCGAAAGCAGCGGCCAGAAGGAAGTAGTTTACAACATGGAAACAGGGGATGTTTGGTGTCTGAGGAGACATTCCCTTTCTCTCTGCCCATTGCCTGTATAGATCCTCTAGACTGGTCTACTTTTCTCCCACCACCTTGCCACTAAAAGGGAAGGAGTTTAGGTGTACATCGATCCTTTTGTATATGTGCCAGGTAGAAGTGATGACCTAAGGTGGTTGTGTATGTAGACTGTAGTATTTCTGTGGGAAGTGTTATGTTGACCTTCCATAACTACCCGTTGAACTTTCAGTAATAGTAGTAAATTACTGATACAAGTAGTCATCTTCTGGATACCATTGACATGCAATCAAATAGGACCAATGTAAGTAACATTCTCTAATATATAACATGTGTGGATGCTGGACTACCCCCTAAGCATACATGCCTATTACAATATCGCATCTCAGCATTCTTTTGATGGACTTTTTAATGATTTTTTAAATAATATAAAAACTTCAAAGTTGGTATATGATGGTGTGATCTCTAATACCAATTGTCACTTTACATTTTTAATGGTTTCCAGGGGTAGAACTACTCACTAGTCCACTAGTCCGTACACTAGTAAAAATTACGGCGGACTAGTTAACCCGCCTACCAACTAGTCCGGCTGTCTAGTAAAAATCAGCATATTGCGTACCATTGACAAACTAATTCTGAATTCACAGCAACCCTAAAAATTGCGACTGAATTGGTCGCATATGCAACTGTTCTTTCTGTTTGGCGACTGACACATTATGATTATGTACGAGTAACAGCAGATCATGCGTTGTCATTTGCCATTTCATAAACCACGTGTTGTCGTTTCTCGGAAACACTGTAAACTATACTGACTTTATTGGCGGTATTTTGAAACAAATATGACTATCTGCAACGGTATTTTAAAACGTGCAAAGCAAATTGCCACGAAGTGTCATGGCACCCGTGGTACCTCGTGCCCCGACGTAAACGGGGACGCGAGTGGAAGGCGCTAACGTAAACCGTTTCGCGATCGTTGTCTGGCTGTCCATTAAGCGCATGGAAGACATGTTGCTAATTAAATGTAGTTGTCACATCACTAGAACACACATAAGTGTACATATTCCGGTTTTGAATGCAAAACTAAGGAATAACAACAGCCTAGGTTACGCTGGCTCAAAGTGATATAGTCTGCATTTCGTACTTCTCACAAATTCCGTTGGATGGCGTCATAATAGTTTAACAAAATTGTCAATGAAACAGCATCAGTGATTTACACATTTATAACTGTTAATATGACTGTTTGTGTAATTTACATTTGTTAAATTATATATTAAGCACTGCTGCATTAGAAACAACCAGTCATTGATGTTATTGTCTGACAGGAATAACTTTATTATCTAAATTGATTATGTTACTGTGTTGCACAAATAAATATTGTTAGAAAAGTTAACCAAACATAAATCAGTATTATACAGATTTTTTAAATTTGTAATATTTAAAATATTTGACAGAATCTATTATTTCTCAAAGTTAACATTGAAATAAAATTTAACTTTTCTGAACAGAAAACGGCTTCTTTTTCACCTTAAACAGGAAATGCGTCATTTGACATGGAAAATGCGTCATTTGACACAGCATTTGTCTTTTTCTGAAACAGAATTCTGAAACGGAAAATCAGTGTCCCTATACACACATGTATATTTGTTATTAATTATTGGTAATTTCAGGGATTCCACATATGACTGTTATTGATTTGCCAGTGTACTGTGTTATAATATATAAAGTTAGTATCCGGCCACATATTCATACATGTTTTAAATGTATTTATATTTAAAACTGACGTCTGTGGTTAATTAGGATTAAAAACACAATTGCATACACAATTACTTGGCTCCTACTTTTTAATTTGGCTCCTAAAAATGTAGGTAGGTGCCAGTTGGCTGCTAGACAAAAAAGTTAACTTTGAGGGGTGAATGGCAGTTTTGTTTGGTTTAGCGTATCTGGTAGAGGAGTACGGCTAAAGAGTGCAATTGGTAGCCATTTTCAATTGCACGGTTTCCAAATATGGTTTACATCTACATTGCTTTATTAGTCTAAGTTTTCACACAATGCATCATTACTTGACTGGGGTTGCGAAACCAGCAGTAAAACGCAAGCCAGAAAAGCGTGAATGGGACACGCAGTACGACCAGCAAAAATTACAGCATGGGTACTTGAAGGTTTGGTAGCGTGACCACACGTTGTTGTCTTATGACGAAGGCAGTCACAAATGACACAAAGGGGAAGGGTTTGATGTTCTGCACAGTGTGCGAGCGAGCCATTCAAGCGCTGAACACGGTCACCATGGACGGTCTGACACATTTGTTGCGATTTAAATTTGTGTTGTGTTTTGATATTTTCAGGACTAGTAAACCTTTTGGCGGACTAGTAAACTTTTGTCTTTACTAGTCCTGCTGTCCAGTAAAATAAATGCTGAAGTTCTACTCCTGGATTTCTGCATCTAAGTTGTTGGAGTTCTCTGGCGACAAATTCTATTTTTGGTAAAAAAAACGGTGTTTTTAACATGGACATATTTGACTACCCAAACAGGTGGTGGCCACAGATGTTCTCCTGGTATAAGTAGAACAGGTATATTTACTTGGGTTGTATCTCGTTTTAATTGCGTTATATGTGGGATCAGTCAGCCAATTTATATCATCTTAGAAGCTATACTTCAGTTTTCTTCAGAACTAATCTAGGGTACATGGCTATAGCAGATAATCACCATGCAACTGCTAGTAATCGATGGTGACATTCAGCATTCTGTTGCTTCTCCCACTAGATTGTATAGGTAATCTGACAAATTCAAAGAATGGTTGTCGACTTTGATTTTGGAAGCTGATCACTGTTGAAATGGACAATTCAGGGTAGGAATGAAATTTTTTTTTTAAATGGTATGGCAAGAGGAGGATTTCAATAAAACTATTGTACATATTTTAGTGGGTTATTGCTTGTGTTATGATGATTATTGGTGTTGCTTTCATGAATCATGTTTAAATTAAGTTCGTCTTTTACTATAAAATAAAATGCGTACTGTCTTTACTTTGTCTTTGAAAAGTTTTTGTTGCGGCTTAATATTGTGGCCAGATAATTTGCCTTTGATTCAAGTGTATTTGCTCCCATTTTTTTATCATCATTCAGACATACTTGACTTGTCCCAGCCCCAAGTGTCCGACTCTAAGACCTCTTCAAATAAAATATCTGCTTTCTTATAAATACTATCTCATTTTCAGTAGTGATTTGCAACGTAGTCGTATATGATGTGGGAACAATTATCGCTAAACAAATACTTTACTTTTAAGGGGTGTGTCTGTAACATACTCAAAGGCATAGCAGTCGAAGACCGCGCCATTCCACAGAGGCGACACTGCTACAGCAACTGGTACCAGCTAAATCTACAGTCCAAAAACTCGGAGTCAATCCCTGGACGCAAAAACTTCCATGTTTCTTCGTTTTTGCAAAAGTTTCCCTAAAATAAACAACAGGCGCTTTGACCTGTTACACACAGGCTATGCGTAGTCTAGCTATCAAACGTATTGCGCTTCTAAATATTGGCATGAATCCACGTTTATGTTACGAATCAACAGATTCGGCGAAGCCACTTTCATCAATAAAACTGTTCCGTCGAAACAACAAACATGGCCGCGTTTCTGCACATGGATGTTTAGCGCCATTCGAATACACCAGCATCTCGACAAAATCACTTCGTCACCCGGTCGAATTGCTCTAGGAACCGAGAAACAAAAACATAAAACACTCACCTTTCATATTTGTGGCCATTTTAGCCCCTTTACACGAACTGTCCGTACTGAAATAACCTGATAACTTAGCAACAGTTCTGCCCCGATTGATAAAAATAAACTCTGTCACTGCATTAGCATATGGAGGGTCATCCGCCTTCGCCACATAAATTAGCATACATTAGTTCAGTGCCCTTGGAATGACCTCATTCTAGTCACCATTCAGAGCCGCTTTGTTGTTTACTAATTCAATGCCAGCTTTTTTAATAGACCAATATTCTCAACTTCCAAATATTATCTTCTGGAAACACCTCACTATGTTACATGAATAACGATATTTGCTACGAAAGTAAACTCGCCGATGTTTATCTATTTCCCATACTTGTCGACAGGCGGCGCGCAAAATTGATCACGTGATAATGTAAAGGGGCCGTTTCATAGTCCCAGTGAGCATCACGAACAACGTGGATAAACCTCTGGATAAACATGGTATAGTAAACACAGCCGCGTGGTGTTTGAAAACTGACTAATGCTTAGGTAGAACAGCGTACAACTGAATGCAATTATAGAAAATATCTTAAGATGTTTATTTGGTTAAGCTTCTTCCCTTCAACTACACTACAGGACTGAAACAACACATTTCTCTCAACCACTCTACACGTATAATCTTTTTCCAGGCGTTCCAAACTTACTCATTTCCAACGACGGCATGACCTCCAACAATTATTTCGTTCTCCTGGTTTTCTATTCTTTTTATGATGCGGTCCACTCCAGGGCATACTTAGTGTTTATTTTGCTAATAATTATAAATTAAATATGTCAGATAGCCGTTTAAAACTTGTGTTACTGTTTTGCTTCCAAATTGGCATGAAGTAAAACAGATAAGCCGCGGCCCAAGCTACATTATGTATGGCAATTAATCGATTGATATTCATCAAGACAAATAAATCGAATGCGCTTATGCTTTGTTATTGTAAGTCCGTGTTATGTTTTACACATTAGAAATGTAAAACACATGGCGGTATACCTACACAATTTGGTACCTACGTGTAGGCATTCGAAGGTTCACGTGTGCTAGGGAACCTTGCTTTGTGATAGGTGTAGAACGTACTGCTAATGGAACTCAATCCACCTCCAACAGCCGCATAATTAGTACAACGTAGTACTTGACCTGGATTAATGTTGTGTGTACGCGAAATCAAACCAGCGGCGAACGAATAGACTTGATCTATTGGGTCAGGCTTTATTGGGTCAGGCTTTATTAGGCCATGCTCCTCGTGCACGAGAAGCGTAGTACAACATTGCCATCTAAGCACCACAATAAAACCAAATAAAATTGTATTAATTGGCTTCTAACGGATGACACAGGCCTGCTCGCTACACATTTGTGCGTGATTGTGAGCTAAAATCGTCGGCTAAATCCACGGTGGAGCTCTTTGTGTGCTCTTTGTCTGAATTATGTCATGGGAACGTGGTGTTAGGTCTACGCGCCTCAGTTCGCTACTTAGGTATGTCTTACCAGCATTGTCGCCAGCGTCTCGTCTCTACAGCGAGGGTCCACGGCAACATCACGAACAATCTGCTAATCCAAGCACCGACAGGCGTTGTTCCCCTGCCGTTGTTCCAGATTCACCACACATTATTATGCACCTTCGAAAGCGATCGTGAATTTCTAGGTCAAAAATCTAGGTTCCCGTAGTCGCTTTGTGCTCACTAGCTCGTTCGCGTCAGCGCGACGGGCTTGACACCACCGTCGCTGGCCGGCCGTCCTCGGACACCTGTCGGCGGTCGAGTTCCTGGTGTCGATGCCTTCTAGGAAGCGGGGTGTCGGGCCCGGTGACGGCGCCCGAGACGAGCTCGCTGTCCACTGGCGTGCGTGTCGCGGTGGCAGGGCGGTCTACCTGCTGACTCCGAGCGTGGGTCGACGGCGTGGCTGATAAAATTGGTCAGTATGTCATGAGCCGTGGAAACGGCGATAGGAGGGAACGAGTTTAGACGTATACGCCGGGGCCCGTCCAGCCGGCACGACTACCGTGATTCCCCAGCGCGTGCGGCGTACGCAATTAATGCAACGCGGTCACTGTGTCATGATGTTGTTGCGAAGCGACGCGGGGTTACGGGACCGACGGGAAGCAGCGAACGCCGATGCATCAACGACCCTCATCTTTCGGAGGATGGACGTCGGGTTGGCGTGGCCACGCGTCATCGCGTCTTGGGCGCCATATGGCATGCGCATCATATACAAACTCGCCTGCATTGATGGCCCACATCAAAGTTGCTCATGCGTGAGATTGACTTTTGAGGGTAATCGGTCTATAATTCGGTAATTTAATGTTGACGTCAACGTAAGCCCGCAAAGGTGATGATGCGCAATATTTACATAACATTAAATAGACGTACGCGACTGCGTGGCTATGCACGCGCACGCGCGTGTGTGTGCCTGCATGCGTACGTGTTATCGCCCGGCATATCTCGATGCATATATATATATGTGTGCGGCCGCGCGTGTCGATCTGCATGCATGTGTGCTCGTGTGCAGATCAAGAAACATTTGCAAAAACGAAAAACGCCGTGCGTGTGGGTGCGTGTGTGAGTGCACGTAAATATATTTTCATAATTTCTTCTAAACTTGTAAGCTAGGACCTGCTATAAGTTTGGCCTTCTAAACATACATGCACATGTCACGGGGCAATGCACAGGGTCTCAGTGAACATTATCTGATGAGTAGTTATTTAACCGCGTGGTTTGTTCATGATCGAAATGGGTCTATTGATAGCGAGGTTGATTTTCAAGTGTGACACTTGATGAATAATTAATTGTGTGTGCGTGCGTGTGTGTCAGCTCAGCGACACTAACAGGCCAATAGGCTGGGGGTGCGATGGGTGCATACGCACACACCCGCATCCGCAATGGAGTTTGGGGGAAGTAGTTCCATTTTGAAGGAATTTTAAGTAATTCAGTTAAAATTGTGGCATAAACACGTTTTTTAAAGATATCCTACACTGCCCTTCGACCCCAAACATTCCCCTGCTGGCCTGCGATGAATAACTGCATATCAGCTGAGCGACACTAATGTGGATGTAGTTAATTTTAGTAGAATCGCGGACTCACGTGTAAACAAATAAGTGTACGCAGAAAACAATTAACTATAACTAAAATGCGAAACCAGATCCGGTGGTGTAATTGTGGTTTTGAAACCAGGCGCCAAAAGCGAACTCTAGTTTCATATCATCTACGAATTAGCAACAATCCAAGAGCTCGGCAATATCCGTAATCGAACGGCCATGTTCCTTATTAACCATTTTTTCTCTTAACAATATGTCACTGTTGGCGTACGGTCTGCTTGGGGGATTTGTGTTCCTCGCTGGGATCGAGCGACTGGCAATGACGATATCGATCATCAACTTCTTTCGACTATTTTTTTACCCTGTCCATTGCGACCTCCTCTACAACCTATGTCACCTCCATGTCTCTCCTCACCTCGACGCCCTGTCCATCGTGACCTCCTCCACAACCCCTGTCACCTCCATGTCTCTCCTCACCACGATGCCCTGTCGTCCATCGTGACCTCCTCCACAACCCCTGTCATCTCCATGTCTCTCCCCACCACGACGCCCTGTCCATTGCGACCTCCTCCACAACCCCTGTCACCTCCATGTCTCTCCTCACCACGGCGCCCTGTCCATTGCAACCTCCTCCACAACCTCTGTCACCTCCATGTCTCTCCTCACGACGACGCCCTGTCCATTGCGACCTCCTCCACAACCTCTGTCACCGCCATGTCTCTCCTCACCACGACTCACCTCCATGTCTCCTCACCACGTCCCTCGCTCGTATCTTTTATCTTCATGTCTGCCGCGTATGCCCTCTGCAACGTAGGTGGAGTCAGAGGGCATGGGACCACGTGCCCCCTAAAGCTATTGAATTTTGCCGCGGTATGTCCGTGTTTGCCTGACGTGCCCCTTTGTAAACAGCACTCTCCCGGTCTTCCGATGTCGTGGTCTGGCAGTGCGACAGCGGAGTCGCGCTGAAATTAATTTCGTTCCGGCATCAGTGGATGTTTTTTTCGCGAGCCTGAAAGGGGTGCGATTGGAGGTTTTAGGACCCCTAGACTATATGAGATTGTGTTCAAATTGACAGGCATTTTTTGAAGCAGGTATGTGACAGGTCATGTTTTATCGCCAAAGCTGCTTAGTTGTGTTCTCGAGACAGCTTCACATTCACCTTGTTGGTAAATCAAAGATAACGAAACCTTCCAACTCTCCAAAAATATTACTTTGTTACTTCTGTAATGTTGATATTGTCTTTTTCCTCATGAACATTCGCTGTCACTTCGGTCTTCTCCGTGTTTACACAATAGAAAAACATTCATTGGGCGACGCAACAACTGCAACAAAGATTTACATCGCGTTTGTATGGATTGATTTATAAAGCTGCTTCACAGCGCAATTTGATTCGGTCTCTAAAAACAGAACGAGTTTATCGACACCACAACCTTGTTATCAAAGTAAACCAGACACCTGCAGGCAGATCGTACCTCCGACCTATCCAAATGTTATAATACTGTCCCAATAACAAATACCAAAATAAAATCACCCGCTGAAGTCAGAATTCGCGACACATCACAACAGCAATCTCTTTGAAACCATTCCACACAGGCACCGCGAGTAGTTCCCTAAATTGTAGGATTTAGCTACAATGAAAACACAGGGTTGTCAAGGTGACTAACTTAAAGTAGTAATCCAACACTTACACTATATAACTACCCAGGTAGTCAAATTGACTACCTTCTGCGAACGTTGATATATGTACTACCCTCTTAGTAGGAATGACAACACTATTAGTCAAACTGACTACACAATACTTGGTCATACTGACTACTTTGTTTGTTATATCTTACTACCCTCACAGTGTGCTATATCTGACTACCTTGTGGTCATAATGACTACTCTGTTTGTTATATCTTACTACCCTCACAGTGTGCTATATCTGACTACCTTGTGGTCATAATGACTACTCTGTTTGTTATATCTTACTACCCTCACAGTGTGCTATATCTGACTACCTTGTGGTCGTAATGACTACTCTGTTTGTTATATCTTACTACCCTGACAGTGTGCTATATCTGACTACCTTGTGGTCATAATGACTACTCTGTTTGTTATATCTTACTAACCTCACAGTGTGCTATATCTGACTACCTTGTGGTCATAATGACTACTCTGTTTGTTATATCTTACTACCCTCACAGTGTGCTATATCTGACTACCTTGTGGTCATAATGACTACTCTGTTTGTTATATCTTACTAACCTCACAGTGTGCTATATCTGACTACCTTGTGGTCATAATGACTACTCTGTTTGTAATATCTTACTACCCTCACAGTGTGCTATATCTGACTACCTTGTGGTCATAATGACTACTCTGTTTGTTATATCTTACTAACCTCACAGTGTGCTATATCTGACTACCTTGTGGTCATCATGACTACGCTGTTTGTTATATCTTACTACCCTCACAGTGTGCTATATCTGACTACCTTGTGGTCATAATGACTACTCTGTTTGTTATATCTTACTAACCTCACAGTGTGCTATATCTGACTACCTTGTGGTCATAATGACTACTCTGTTTGTTATATCTTACTACCCTCACAGTGTGTTATATCTGACTATCTTGTGGTCATAATGACTACTCTGTTTGTTATATCTTACTACCCTCACAGTGTGCTATATCTGACTACCTTGTGGTCATAATGACTACTCTGTTTGTTATATCTTACTACCCTCACAGTGTGCTATATCTGACTACCTTGTGGTCGTAATGACTACTCTGTTTGTTATATCTTACTACCCTCACAGTGTGCTATATCTGACTACCTTGTGGTCGTAATGACTACTCTGTTTGTTATATCTTGCTACCCTCACAGTGTGCTATATCTGACTACCTTGTGGTCGCAATGACTGCTTTGTTTGTTATATCTTACTACCCTGACAGTGTGCTATATCTGACTACCTTGTGGTCATAATGACTACTCTGTTTGTTATATCTTACTACCCTCACAGTGTGCTATATCTGACTACCTTATGGTCATAATGACTACTCTGTTTGTTATACCTTACTACCCTCACAGTGTGCTATATCTGACTACCTTGTGGTCGTAATGACTACTCTGTTTGTTATATCTTACTACCCTCACAGTGTGCTATATCTGACTACCTTGTGGTCATAATGACTGCTTTGTTTGTTATATCTTACTACCCTGACAGTGTGCTATATCTGACTACCTTGTGGTCATAATGACTACTCTGTTATATCTTACTACCCTCACAGTGTGCTATATCTGACTACCTTGTGGTCATAATGACTACTCTGTTTGTTATACCTTACTACCCTCACAGTGTCCTATATCTGACTACCTTGTGGTCGTAATGACTACTCTGTTTGTTATATCTTACTACCCTCACAGTGTGCTATATCTGACTACCTTGTGGTCATAATTACTACTCTGTTTGTTATATCTTACTACCCTCACAGTGTGCTATATCTGACTACCTTGTGGTCATAATTACTACTTCATTTGGTCAAAATTACCACCATACAAAGTAGCGTCATCGAAAATACGATATGAAGTAGAATAGTATTATTGATAAACACTCTTTATGTCCAACTGATCAGACGAGCTGCATGTTAACAACTCGGTGTCAGTGCAGCAGATATAACTATGACTATTGGCTACAGCACCTGGCATTTGGGATAACTCCTGTTTTGGGGGTAGCAGTATAGAAGTACATTATTTTATAGTGGAACCGTGCAGTATTACAGCATGTTGAACCTGTTATAACATTGCACCTAACTATTTTACATACAAAACATTTGGACCGTTTATTACAATGACTGCTGGTATAACACCAGGTTTTGCAGATAATACTTACCTATGTTACCTAAATAAACAGGTATGCATTATTTTTATTGGAAGGTTTAGTTATAGCATGGCGTAGGATAAGTCTATTATAATTCTATATAAACCAATAGTTACAGCGAATATGAATTACACACAAAAGAATATATGGTAAGATAATGCTAGCAAAATTAAATAGGCCAATAATATTATAAGCCGTGTGTGTGTGTGTGTGTGTGTGTGTGTGTGTGTGTGTGTGTGTGTGTGTGTGTGTGTGTGTGTGCGCGCGTGCGCGTGTAGAACGTGTGAATACAAGCGTGGAAGGCCTCGTTGGTCGGTGCTGCGAAAACATCCAGATGACACTGCCCGGAACGAAGAAGTTAGATTAGACCTGTAGACGAGCTGGAACCAAGGGCGGCCGCGGGATTTTTTTCTCGGGATGGAGCATAACAAATTATATTTCATACGAACCCATGCACGCACACGAGCTACGGAACCACCTCATGTTATGTCACGGCCATAGTATAATAATTGATTGTGTCACGCATGCATACACTGCCATATTATATATCAAAACATGCATAGTCTTAAACTATTCTATTATATTAATGAAAATGTCCATTGTCCGGAAGGTGCTACATACAGCAAACACAGAAGACTGTTTCCCGGTGTAGACCTATTCGTACCGAGGATCCCATAGGTGTGCCTAGAGGGGGCCTAAGCCTTTGGAATTTGGCGTGCCCGTAGACCTTTTTGAATGGGCCCACGTGACCGTGCCCCAAACCCTTTGGAAATGTGTCCCCGTTCAGGTTACAATGAGCTTTGCACCCCCCTCTCCGTCTTCAGGTGTCCCCAATCGATCCAGCAGAGCCAACAGAAAAGGTAAAGAAGAGATGAATATGCGACAACATAAATATTAAAATGTCAGTAGTACCCCCTCCCCCCCGTCTCCGGATGTCACCAGTCGAGCCGAGACAGTGGATAAGCTTAAATTACGACGGCGTGGCATCGAAACATTTTTTTTGGTTCGGCCGCCAGTGGAGGTTTTTGTGTCTCCCCCCCCCCCCCCCCCCCCATACTACCCTCTCTGGACGCGCCCTTGGAACCATTTGTAAACACATCAATTTGATCAGTTTTCGCTACGTAAATTACGTAAACGTGCCCAACTAACCTGTGGACAATTCACGTGGCTCAGAATACAATTCAAAACAGACGATAGGCCCAAATTTTCTTCTGGGGAGCCCTGAACATTTGGCGCCCGAGATGCAAAGTATCCAGGGTGAAAATATTAACATACACACACACATACATACATACATACATACACACACACATATATACAGACATACATACACACGTATACACACATACGTACACAATACACACACGTACGCATACGTACATACATGCATAAGTAAATACATACATACACACACACACACACACACACACACACACACACACACACACACACACACACACACACACACACACACACACACACACACACACACACACACACACACACACACACACACACACACACACACACACACACACACACACACACACACACACACACATACATACATACACACACACACACACACACACACACACATACATACATACATACACACACGTACACAGTACACGTACGTGCATAAGTAAATACATACATACATACATATACAGATGTACACACAAACTCGCACACACACATATACACGCACGCACGTACGCTTATACGCACGCACACACACACATACGTACACTCTTGCACTCAATGCACACGCGTTCCGTCATGTATACACTGCAGTTTCGAAGGGAGTCTGGTTTGGTCGGGTCGGGTCGGCCGAAAAGTGCCAGTGTATCCAGGCTTTTTAAAATTGCATCAGCCACTCATTCATATATATATATGTACAGTGACACGTAACATTATCCAACGAACATTTTGCTTACATCGTAGCATATTTTACAACATGTATCATAATATATATATATTATATATATATATATTACAACATTATTCATAATATATATATATATTATGATACATGTTGTAAAATATGCTACGATGTTAGCAATAAACCGTGTTTGCGCAGCACAGATGTTAACAAATAAATTCTCGCGACGCATGGCAACGCTGCTGCCTTTGTAAACACACATGCCGCGGGACCAAAGAACGTATGACAACAAAGACATGTTTTAGGCGTTGGTGGCGCTGCGGCCGGCCGTGTGAAGTCATGTGGGGCGAGTAGCGAAATCATGCAGGACGTGTTGCGAAATTATGTGGGACCACTAGCATTGTTTTCACGACGATCTCGGTAGCCAAACGAAGAAGATATGAGCGGCTACGTCGGTGATCTAACTAACAAACAGTCGGAGACTTTGAAACAGGTAGATGCTTTGCGTATTATAATTATATGCAACTATGCCTATGGCTATGGCACTGAATCAATCGATAAATGCTTGAATAATGCGGCTTGATAAGTTTATTCTTGATTGAAGTTGAAGCTATAAGCTCAGACCCCTCAATTGTGATTACTACTCTCGGAGTCCGAGTCTGTTGCAGTGTTGACTCGGCTCTGTCAGGCTGTCGTTAAACTAAAGTTTAAACTAAAACATCTTATCATTACAGGCTGCTTGTTTTATGATATCGTACCATGGCCCAGAATCAATATGTGGTAATTATTAACAGGTAGTTCACTGAATTGCTTTTCTTAAAAGGTCAAAGTTGGAATATCACAACCAATTTGAACATGAAGAACTGTGTTACGTACATTACAAAAAAATCTAAATTTTTATTAACAGCGTTGGAAAATTTACAGTAAATAGTGACGCGTGCAACATTACAAACTTTTATATTTCAGGAAATTCAAACGTAAATGAAGGTCTTGACGTTCCGCCGCCAGAGTGTGGTTCGACCGACTTTAGTGCCTGCGCTAACAGGGTCATCCGCTGAGCGCACCCACCTAACTCTGTCATACGCGTAGGACAGACTCCGCATAAGCCATCGTTGATCGAGGCTGTATTTCACAAAAA
This sequence comes from Escarpia spicata, assembly GCA_963995525.1. Classification (NCBI taxonomy): domain Eukaryota; kingdom Metazoa; phylum Annelida; class Polychaeta; order Sabellida; family Siboglinidae; genus Escarpia; species Escarpia spicata. The sequence goes on from OZ023208.1 coordinate 3,478,786, forward strand.
CGTAAATCGTTCAGTTTGGCCGACGTACAACTTGCTTCCACTCACGGATAATATTTTATGAACTTTGGAAATAGTAGACTTTGTATCGGTACCTGTAATTTGAATAATTATATAGTTTTAACCATTATTACGCCTAACCAATGCATTTAGATAACCAAGCATAGTCACTCGCGCAGCGCCCTCAGTTATTCATGTATGAACGTAATGATATTGTATCACTGATCTGTATTTATAACTGGATAGCTGGCCAGTCAGTTCTATTGAGGCAACCGACCCCATTAGCAGCCATCTTGACTAGGACCATTCATTAGTGGACAGGACGGGTAATTACACTGTCAGAGAGTCAGAGTAGACGGACCAATCTCAGTAATAAAGTCATAAAACGTTTCCCTAGTATATCCTTGTAATCAGTGATTTAAAGGACACTAACAGATGTTAGACTTCTTCAGAGTCAATTAAGTTCAACACACTCCGAAGTGGCAATTAATCTCTGTAACTTGTAAGGTCTACTAATGTCTAAGGATCAACGACAGCTACACATGAATGTATGTCTCCATGCCTTGCCCTCGCCTGACTATGCACCAGCATGTAACTTTTAAAAATGTGTGTTAAAATTAGCACACGTCCACATAATACATGTTTATTATTTATATCCTACAGACATCACAGCAGAGCCAGAGAGTTGTGTTACTGTTCTTAGTTCATACAATAGCAATATAAATTACTTTTGCGATCCATGGTAGAAACCAATGAGAATGTAAAAGTAATCTACCATATGTGTTGTGAATATGCAATATTGTGTATGTCAAGATTGTCTATAGTGCCATATTTGTTCACACTTTTGGGGCAGATAATCTTAAAATATGAAATATAGGTATACTTCATAGACATTATAGTTAGAAATGAAATAACACTGAAGGAATTTGCTCACTCATACGGAGTTATTTTATGAGGAAATGTTAAACTTTACAGATTACCCACAAACAGTTGGCTTAGCGTGATATTAGTTGTAATCTAAAGGAATTAATAACTTGGCCAAAAATAATAATTATTACCGAAATAAACATTTGAAATGTCTAGTGGTGTAACACAGTATTTAGGAATGATTCTATGCTATGTGACTATATTAATAATACTCTATAAACTTTGCACAAATTTGAAAGAATATGGCTTATTGGTGTGTTAAGTGTGTAACAATTGTGTATGCAGGGAAATCATTAGTGACATAACAAAGCAATACTGCTACCACCTATAGTCCCTTCTGGAATAGTAATACTGTGCATATATATAAATGGCATCATACCTATACTTAGTTTACATTATATATAGAAGTATATATAATCACACCTCTGCATGTTCCGTGTACCAACTCCAACTGCTCAAATCACACTATTACTAGTATAGTCATAAATTAGTCACTCACTCACTCACTCACTCACTCACTCACTCACTCACTCACTCACTCACTCACTCACTCACTCACTCACTCACTCACTCACTCTACTCCTAGCTGTGGTGCATAGCAAAACACTGTAGCACTGTAGCACTGTAGCACTGTAGCACTGTAGCACTGTAGCACTGTAGCATGCTTCCCTTTAAGGCTTTATTAACACTATAATATAAAACAAGTACAGTTCAGGAAATACGAATGGAATGAGATCACAGCATCTTAATTTGTACTTTTTCCAGATGTTTGATTTGAACATCTGAATGCACAACAATGTGGCATTTTCTTTGGTTATCCGTACAGGACGACCAGAAACACAGCCAAGTTGTGTGAGTGCAGCAGTACAGGACTGGTCATTAGTGGTCTCACTCAAGATGGCCACATCTAACTTCTGCTCCCCTCAACCAGCCCAGTGATAAGAGCTAGGCATTGACCATCCAGTTATAAATACATTAATTACCAGTCCTATCCACTAATTAATGGTCCTAGTCAAGATGGCTGTTAATGGGGTGGGTTGCCTCAATAAAACTGGCTGGCCAGCTATCCAGTTATAAATACAGATCAGTGATACAATATCATTACGTTCATACATGAATAACAAATATGATCCGTGAGTGGAAGGTGGACAAGGAAGCTCTTTGGCTTATCGAGAGTCCAACCCTTTTATCTACATATATCCAGCCCTTCTGAGGTATGTGTCGATTTTATTTTAAAACATTCACACTGCTAGCACCCACACAAGCATCAGATAATCTATTCCATTCATTCACAGTCCTTTGTGAAAATAGAACTTTCTTACGTCTAATCTACACTGCTCCTTTACTAATGTAACTTCATGTCCTCTAGTCTTTCTATCTTTCTTAACTGAGAAAAAAAAAATTCTATCAATATTTTCATAACCATTCAATATTTTAAACACTTCTATCTGATCTCCTCTCAATCTCCTGGTCTCTAGTGTTATTAAACCACATTCTTTTAGGCATTTTTCATAACTAAGATCCCTAGGTTTTGGTATCATTTTAGTCGCTCTCCTCTGTACTCTTTTTAGCATATCTATGTCCTTCCTGCGATATGGCCTCCACGCTTGTATACAATATTCTAAATGAGGCCTAACTATTGTTTTGTACAGCGGTATTATTAGTTTGTCTTTGTATGCTATATTTCGCCTAATCAATCCAAGGATTTGATTTCCTTTTGAAGCTGCAATTCCACACTGCTCTGAAACCTTCATGTCAGCACTAATTGTCAGCCCTAAGTCTTTTTCTTTTACAGTAGTACTTAGTACAGTTCCCCTCATTGTATATTCTACATATTCGTTCCCATGTCCTGTGTGAAGGCATTTACATTTCCCAAAATTGAACAACATTTGCCATTTTTCAGACCATTTGATCAACCTGTCAAGATCATCTTGTAAATGCTGTCTATCTCCATCACTTTTAATCCTTCTAAACACTTTTGTATCATCTGCAAATTTCAACACCTTGCTAGCTATATCATCGTCCAAACCGTTTATATATATTAAGAATAATATAGATCCCAGCGCTGATCCCTGTGGAACCCCACTCAAAACTGATTTCCAGTTTGAAGCCTCCCATCAACAACTACCCGTTGTCTTCTGTCAATCACCCATTTTTCTATCCAGTTAATTACACCATTTCCTATGCCATGGTAAACACTGAACTAAAATACTCATTGAAGTCTTCTGCCATTAAGAATCCTTCTGATATTATATTTCCAGCACTATCTTCTAGAGGATCGACCTTATCCTGAACTTTCTGTTTGCTTCGAACATACGCATAAAAACTCTTGCTGTCATGTTTTATATTACAAGCTAATTTATGTTCATAGCTTTTCTTTGAATTTATAATTTCAGCTGTAGCTTGGATTAGTGCTTCTTTATAAATGTTGTAGTCTTCGTCATTTCCAGTACGTCTATATGACTTCCACATCATTTGTTTATACTTAAATTTTTCTAATGGCTTTTTTTGATAAGTATTTCTTTCTGGTCCATTTCCCTTGTTTTTTGAAGGGAACAAATTTATCTACGATGCACTCTATTTCATTCTTTAAGATATTCCAGCATTCTCTTGCTGTCTTATTCTTCAGTGTGTTATTCCAGTCTATCTTTGCTAAATATTTCCTCATTTCCTTATATCTTCTTTTGTGGAAATTTCTCCTGAACTGCTTTTTATTATTTCTTTCTGATTTTACTTTGATGGTAAAATGTATCTGGTTGTGATCACTACTTCCCAGAGGCTCACATAATTTAACATTGTCAACTAATTCATTTTGTGAGGAAAAAATTAAGTCTAACACATTCTCTCCCCTGGTTGGTTCTAGCACATGTTGAGAAAGGAAACTATCTTGTACTAAAACTAAAAACTTGTGGTCCTCACTACCCACACCCTGTAGAGATTTCCATTTTATATGCCCATGGTTAAAATCCCCCATAACAACACAGTCCCGATTGCTCACTTCCCTTACAGCGTTTTGTATTTTTTCATTCTCTTCTATGCTTATGTTTGGACTTCGATAAACTAATCCAACTGTTAACGTTGAGTTTCCTGTAACTATGTTACACCAAACAGCTTCTTCGCAATCTGCTTCTCTGTCTAATTTTATTTCATAAGCCTGGATAGATTCTTTAATATATAAAATAACTCCACCTCCCCTTCTTCCTATTCTATCTTTCCTAAACATTACATATCCTATCAGTCCCAATTCGGCATCTGGTATATCGGTGGTTGCCCATGATTCGGTTATACCTATTATGTGAGGGTCAATATCTTCTACCATAATGTTTAGTTCATTTCTTTTGTTTACTATACTCCTTGCATTTAAACAAACACATTTATACCCAGCTTCAGAACAGTTTTTCAGACTGTTCTTTGCTGAATTATTTTTGCTGTCTTTATCTATGCCTCCAGTTTCAGGCTTCCCTGCGAGTCCCCCCTGGGAATTTAGTTTAAATAGATGCAACCTGTCCCACTGTCAACAGATTGCAGCAGATTCTCTGAGAATACTGCTGTCCCTTTTCCACTTAGATGGAGGCCATCTCTCATGTACATATCTTCTCTCCCAACAAAGTACCCCATAAATATATGAATCCCATGCCTTCTTCCCCACACATCTGCTCAACTAGCATTGAATTATATGTAATTGTTTTGATCAATAATGTCTTACACTTCAACATGAAGTAATGTTAATATATTGTTCGCAGCCGACAAGTAGAAACAGCAGAAGTACAAGAACTAGTCACCTTCACTGCACATCAGGGAACTATAGAAGGAGGAACAGAGTATAATGCCGACTCAGTGTAGATATAGTCGGTTCACTATTATATCGCAAGTGCAGTGTGCCAATGTTCACAGGACACTGTTGGCTGGGCACAGATATGATCCGTTCACTGTTTCATATATCCATGCAAGTGAAGTGTGTCAGTTTCACAGGACACTGTTGGCTGGGCACAGATATGATCCATTCACTGTTTCATATATCCATGCAAGTGAAGTGTGTCAGTTTCACAGGACACTGTTCACAGGTTCATTGTAGATGCAGTCAGTTCAGTGTTTCATATATATATATATCCATGTAAGTGATGAGTGCCAGTTTTCACAAAAATGTTCTTCACTGTATCGTTACTCTTCATACATTTGCAGCAGAATCCTTCAACATGAAATAGAGGAAACTATTAATGTATACGTGTGATACAAATTAAATAATGCAATACTACTAGTGTTAAATAACATAACAGTCTATTCCCTAAATAAAACAACCATATAGGTGTCACTGGACTTTGTTTTTTTATAATTAATCTTACATCACAGATTATTAAGAAAACTATTAAAAAGCTGGAATTGACTTGTGTTGTAGTAGACTAATAAAAATATCATGGTGACATTTTAATTACTATTTTTTATTATAAACAATAATAAATGTTAAATTAAATGGACATAATTACAAAAGTGCTGATGACACTGGATTTAATGTTAAATGGTTCAATCTTGCAGTAGATAGTAGTTATTTTCATTCCAAGATTCCAAGATGGAGTCAAACCCATTGACCCTAGCCCATCCCTCACAACAGCCAACTACGTTACAGGTCAGTGCCCACGTTTTGCACCCTTGCACAGAAACGTACAACCATAAAATGCATATCATATGAAGGCATATGTATTTAAAAATGGCTAACATACATAGCTTACTAATGTGATGGAGTTATATTATACCATATTTTTAAACGATTATTCACAACATCAAAGTTAAAATTCACCTACGTCGCTTGTAGTGCTCGGAAAACACCTACGAAACTGGCAAGGTCAGTCATTCATTGGTTCACGTGATCATCAAAATACGATCATTTGCATAATATTGCCAAGCAATCTTGGGGAATCCCCCAATCTACGTGGGAGCCGTAGCAATGGTGTCCAAAGGCATCACAGATTCCTGGTCTAGAATCCGAGTACAATTTTATGGTGCTGCCCCTAGCAGAATGTAATGTACCTAAAGTGCAATTAAAGCAGTATACATCCATTATACGGCAAATACAGTAATATTCTGAATGTTTTGTTTACTTTTCGTGGGCTAAACATCAAAATAGTGAACAATACTTATGGCATATTCAATACAATTTGACAGGAAGTATACCTTCAGAGCTTTAACATATTTATTCTAGTCTTAAGAACAGTATATCAAGTAATATAAAAAAACTTTGAGAAAATGTACAACTTCCCTTAAATTTCTAATTTTGTTTCTTTTGCTGACAGTTCCGTGAGAACCTGAGGGATGTTCTCAAAGCTGAGCATGATGACCACTATCTGCTCCGATGGCTTCGAGGTCAGTATTCTCCTTTTGTTATCCATTAAAAGGAGGTTTTCCATTGATCATGTTACGTAGCTTTTTACCATACATATTCTAACATAACGATAGCCCAAATATGTTTTAACAAAACAGAAACAACTTTTGAATTCAGCAGTTCAGTGTTTTCCAAAATCACTGCACTGTATCTCAATTTCTTGAATAGCAAGCTTGGGTAATCTTGAGGAAGGTTGAGTATTGACAGGGGCGGAGCTACTAATATCAGTAGACTGTCGTTGTGGCTTTGGATCAGAGGCCACACCTTTGTAAGAGGTGCACTCCCATGTAATCAAACTGTTTCCTCCCAAAACATTTACATTTTAACGACACAAAATGGTTCATTAAACACATTTGTGTGTTGTGTATGTCATAATCGATATATACTATAAAATTTTTTTAAATTATAATTCACAGTTTATGTAAATAATAAATAGCTGTTTGATTACTGGAATGATGCCTGTTACCAGCTAGGTGCTTCGATTTGAAGAAATCAGAGAAAATGCTGAGAGAGGTAAGATATGGCTAGTTTCGAGAACCGACAGCACCATTAAATAAACATAATTTGATCATTAGCCAGTTCATAACGCCATGTAATCATTTGAAGATTGGGTCACATCAAAGTTGTTCGTGAGACTTCACCATTGTTTTCTGTCCAGTATTACTTTGTCAAGTTCTGAAACTTTGGATAATTGTAAGTCCATCTCTGCTGAGGCGTCCAGGTTCTCTCGCCGATTGGTGATGTATGTTGGTAAACACAGTGTAGTTATTAAAGTGTTCTTTACTTATCATTTGCGATGTATGCTTTTCTCCCTGTCGGAGAAATGTGGTAACGATGATGAGTATCTCTCCAGAAAGGGCGCTACTAGTGTGGCTTTGTTTGCTTTACCCCCATGCCAAAATTAAGTGATCAGTGAGTATGACTTTAAGATAAAAAATAGTGTAATATTGCTGTCTGTTGCCCTTGGTTTCTTGCTCATTGGCTCAGTGTAAGACTATAAACTAGTTCTATATTATCTGTTTGAATTCTTTGACTCAAGTCATAGAATTGAATTAATTAAACATTTATTATAGAAATAATGGTCAAGTGATATATCGAAAATTGTGTACTTTATTAAAATTCATTTCAGCGATCAGATATTGTTTACACTACATTATATAGACACGTAAAACAATTTGACAGTAAATAACAATATTTTTATTTCTAATATATGTTAGTTTGAAGACACTTGAATGTATTAATATCTGATGTACCCTGGGTATTTGTAACAGAGTTTGAAGTGGCGAGAGGAAAATGGCGCCGACACAATTCTTGCTGACTGGACCCCGCCTGAATTGCTTCTCTCCTACTACCCTGGTGGGTTGTTTGGGTGTGACAAACAAGGTCACCCCATCTTCATCGAACCCATCGGATGCATTGATCCCAGAGGTATAGTTTGTAAAAAATTCTTTTCAAATTTTTCAATATGTAAATTCTCAGATTTGTTCGGAATGATCTGGTTGTAGATGGCGGGCAGGTGGTATCCCTGATCTCGGCTCTCAGTTTGATGTAGATGGCCTAGTTTATTTTTCTCTTGTGCCAGTTCTGTTCTCGGGCCAAGACCTTGGTGTTGTTCGTGGATACTGAGTGTCCTGATGTCGGATGACATCAGGACATCAGTGCGTGATCAAGATCTGCTGTAGACGGATCGAAATGTTGCAAGTTTCAAATACAGCTCCAAAATAAGATTAATTCCTGAAATTAAAATTTAATCTTGGAGCTATGAACAATGTCTTCCAAATCTATTGGCTGTTTATACCACTTATGTAATTTCTGTAGAAGCTGTTTTTTATAGTAAACTAAAACAGCGTACATGTTTTTATCACATAAAAAATACTATTTTAAATATAAAACCATGATACACGCCATGCGAATTTATGAACACTTGTGACATCCCACGTCAAAACCAACCATAATTAAGGTAGCAAAAAAAAATTGACTATTCATACCACCAGAAGCCACTGTTTCTTAGTTTTTATTTGATGTATGACACTACTTCCTAGGGTCATAAACTAATAATAGTGCAAAGGCACCAAAAATGTTTAACTGAGAAATCAGGCTATAAAGTTTTCACTGTATGATTTTTTTTTTACACGTCATACTTTCATAGCAACCAACATTTTTATTCAAGCTATGTATACAAAAATTTGCGTACATGTACATGAAAGGTAGGACTTTCATCTGACATGGCATTTGTGGTGTTAGAGTAGCAGTCAAGATCACTCCAAGGTTATTAAGTTGAGATGCCTTGAGCTCCAGCACCACGGTAATACTATTAATTATTTTCAATCTACTGACATACTGCATCTGCTAAGTCTTGTTACAAAATATGACTTTGATATGTACATTCAGTATGAATTTAACTATGCACATAATTATGCAAATGAAGTCACATGACTGCAGATAAAGCAACCGAATGTGGACTGAAACAATAAAATTTTTGATTAGATTTTCCTTGCTAATATGTTTTATTAAATATTTAACAAACCACACAATGATGTATTAGGTTAAATTTATTATCAGTGTAATTAATCTACTTCATTCTGAATCATGGTTGAAGAGGCACCGGTTATATTGTAATTGTCACTGTGTCGATCAATGACGGGTTTACCATTCAAGGCAGTCAGTAGTCGCTGTACTGCATTGGATAAATGTGGATTTTTTACCAGGAAGAACATGTCTAACTACTCATAGTCCACGCTGCCATTTAATATTACAATCCACCAGACTGTCCTTCAAGGGAACGGTTGTGTGCATCCGCATAACACCAACAGTTACAGTACTTCACCGTGATGGCTGGCTGTGATCAGGGTCGTGCCAGCAATGGTAACATAGGCCGATTTGTGGCAATACTAGCGGCATGTCATCAATAACAGTTTCTCATTCAGAATCAGAATCATTTATTCGACCATAAAATACATATTATATACAGTAAATAAATGTAAAGAAATGTATGGTCAGGGAGACTCTCATTAAGGCATCGTGCATGCCGGTAAAATAAGAGCCACCCTGTTGTTAAATGTATAATTTTAATACAAAGTTATAATATATCAATAATTATTGTATTAAATATGATTTTATAAGTAATAAGCATTAATTGACAGTGTTTAACACTAACTAACTTTATTCTGTAATGTATTTACATATATGTCACTGTCTGTATCACTTACAAAATTCATAGTATCAAAATATTTGCATTGGACTGCATGAAAATCCGTCCAACAACTCTACTCTGCCGTATTAGATTTTTGCTATTGCGCCTAGCAATACATTATTCGCTCGATTTTGGATAGAACCGTCCATCTGAATTGACTAAAACCATCATATGATGCTAGAGCATGTTTTTAATACCCAGTATTTGCATTTCACCGAAAATAGCAAAACCGTGTGTCACTTGAAATGCGCTTAGGGCGGATTCACTTTCGCCTTGTTATTGTCGGTTTTGACGTGGGGCTTCAGATTTCCAACTGATTAGAAATCCTCATATAAACACATAACATTTCATGTGGATTACCATGTAGATTTTGGGGAAAAGAACAGCGATATCGTGTTTCTCTTCTCTTCTATTTCTTTGCCCTGTGGACAACATCAGATGATTTAATTAGATCCTAGATATGTACACTGGGGCCAGTCCTGCCAGCACAGATATATACACTGGGGCCAGTCCTGCCAGCACAGATATATACACTGGGGCCAGTCCTGCAGCACATATATATACACTGGGGCCAGTCCTGCAGCACAGATATATACACTGGGGCCAGTCCTGCCAGCACAGATATATACACTGGGGCCAGTCATGCTAGCACAGATATATACACTGGGGCCAGTCCTGCCAGCACAGATATATACACTGGGGCCAGTCCTGCTAGCACAGATATATACACTGGGGCCAGTCCTGCCAGCACAGATATATACACTGGGGCCAGTCCTGCCAGCACAGATATATACACTGGGGCCAGTCCTGCCAGCACAGATATATACACTGGGGCCAGTCCTGCAGCACAGATATATACACTGAGGCCAGTCCTGCCAACACAGATATATACACTGGGGCCAGTCCTGTAGCACAGATATATACACTGGCGCCAGTCCTGCCAGAACATATATGTACACTGGGGCCAGTCCTGCCAGCACAGATATGTACACCAGGGCCAGTCCTGCCAGCACAGATATGTACACTAGGGCCAGTCCTGCCAGCACAGATATATACACTGGGGCCAGTCCTGCCAGCACAGATACATACACTGGGGCCAGTCCTGCCAGCACAGATATATACACTGGGGCCAGTCCTGCCAGCACAGATATATACACTGGGGCCAGTCCTGCCAGCACAGATATATACACTGGGGCCAGTCCTGCTAGCACATATATATACACTGGGGCCAGTCTTGCCAGCACAGATATATACACTGGGGCCAGTCCTGCCAGCATAGATATATACACTGGGGCCAGTCCTGCCAGCACAGATATATACACTGGGGCCAGTCCTGCCAGCACAGATATATACACTGGGGCCAGTCCTGCCAGCACAGATATATACACTGGGGCCAGTCCTGCCAGCACAGATATATACACTGGGGCCAGTCCTGCCAGCACATATATATATACACTGGGGCCAGTCCTGCTAGCACAGATATATACACTGGGGCCAGTCTTGCCAGCACAGATATATACACTGGGGCCAGTCCTGCCAGCATAGATATATACACTGGGGCCAGTCCTGCCAGCACAGATATATACACTGGGGCCAGTCCTGCCAGCACAGATATATACACTGGGGCCAGTCCTGCCAGCATAGATATATACACTGGGGCCAGTCCTGCCAGCACAGATATATACACTGGGGCCAGTCCTGCCAGCATAGATATATACACTGGGGCCAGTCCTGCCAGCACAGATATATACACTGGGGCCAGTCCTGCCAGCACAGATATATACACTGGGGCCAGTCCTGCCAGCACAGATATATACACTGGGGCCAGTCCTGCCAGCACAGATATATACACTGGGGCCAGTCCTGCCAGCACAGATATATACACTGGGGCCAGTCCTGCTAGCACAGATATATACACTGGGGCCAGTCTTGCCAGCACAGATATATACACTGGGGCCAGTCCTGCCAGCACATATATATATACACTGGGGCCAGTCTTGCCAGCACAGATATATACACTGGGGCCAGTCCTGCCAGCACATATATATATACACTGGGGCCAGTCTTGCCAGCACAGATATATACACTGGGGCCAGTCCTGCCAGCACATATATATATACACTGGGGCCAGTCTTGCCAGCACAGATATATATACACTGGGGCCAGTCATGCTAGCACAGATATATACACTGGGGCCAGTCCTGCCAGCACATATATATATACACTGGGGCCAGTCTTGCCAGCACATATATATATACACTGGGGCCAGTCTTGCCAGCACATATATATATACACTGGGGCCAGTCATGCTAGCACAGATATATACACTGGGGCCAGTCCTGCCAGCACATATATATATACACTGGGGCCAGTCATGCTAGCACAGATATATACACTGGGGCCAGTCTTGCCAGCACATATATATATACACTGGGGCCAGTCCTGCCAGCACAGATATATACACTGGGGCCAGTCCTGCCAGCACAGATATATACACTGGGGCCAGTCCTGCCAGCACAGATATATACACTGGGGCCAGTCCTGCCAGCACAGATATATACACTGGGGCCAGTCCTGCTAGCACAGATATATACACTGGGGCCAGTCTTGCCAGCACAGATATATACACTGGGGCCAGTCCTGCCAGCACATATATATATACACTGGGGCCAGTCTTGCCAGCACAGATATATACACTGGGGCCAGTCCTGCCAGCACATATATATATACACTGGGGCCAGTCTTGCCAGCACAGATATATACACTGGGGCCAGTCCTGCCAGCACATATATATACACTGGGGCCAGTCTTGCCAGCACAGATATATATACACTGGGGCCAGTCATGCTAGCACAGATATATACACTGGGGCCAGTCCTGCCAGCACATATATATATACACTGGGGCCAGTCTTGCCAGCACATATATATATACACTGGGGCCAGTCTTGCCAGCACATATATATATACACTGGGGCCAGTCATGCTAGCACAGATATATACACTGGGGCCAGTCTTGCCAGCACATATATATATACACTGGGGCCAGTCCTGCCAGCACAGATATATACACTGGGGCCAGTCCTGCTAGCACAGATACCATTTCACTAAAATATAGTTTGTTTTATTTTACATAGTAGAAATAATCATACTTTGTTTAATGTTCTATATATAATCCTACCTGTATTAGTCATGGACAAGTAGGCAACTGCCTATTTTACCATCAGCAGTTACTAATTGCATTACCATAGCAACCAGCCAATTAAATTTGATTTTTTTGTGAGATCTCAATACAGATACAATTGTTTGAATGCTGAGTTTATGAGCTTTCTGAAAATGTATAGTTTGCATATGTCACACACACACACAATCCACTGGAAGCATTAAAAGACCACACCCTCTTTTCTACAATAAACAACCAGTATTTTATCTTTAACAAATATTACAAAATCTCAAGTAAAAGTTCATATATAAAACAATTGCAGTATTTCTTATATAAATGATTCGTGTCGTTTCATGTCAACTTTGTATTTCAGGAGTTCTGCAGTCCGTGACTAAAAGTAACATCATCAAATATAAGATACGTGACTGTGAACGTATCCAGCGAGCTTTCCGGGAACAGTCAGCCAACGTAAGTGTGTGGGAAGAGTTTGTTTTAACCCCCCAAGAAGTATCCATAAGCAGTACCCCTACATGGCAAATGGACTGTTACTCATTGAGAGTCCAACATTTGTTATTATTTCTGTAACCTTCCCTTTAGAGGTGTTTGTACTGTAATTTATATTGTTTTGTAAGTAGTGGATTATTTAATGATTCATTAGTAATTGTTCATAAGTAGTGTAAATAGTACATTAAACTATCGATGCATCATGATAGGCTATATGACAATAGAGTAATGTCAATAGTAAATTTAACTATCAGTAATTATCGCAGGTAGTGTATTAAATTGTTGATAGTAACGGTAGTCAACAAAACGATCAGCAGAACTACTTGTGTCACACAAAGCAATGTTGTAAACATGCTGTTTTAGTTTCATTTTGAAATTTCACTTATTTACACCAACACATGTGTATTAACACCAACACATGTGTGAATCAGCCACACCCAACTGCCTGCAGTAGCACCACCCTTCCATTAGGATTACACCAACACATGTGTGAATCAGCCACACCCAACTGCCTGCAGTAGCACCACCCTTCCATTAGGATTACACCAACACATGTGTGAATCAGCCACACCCAACTGCCTGCAGTAGCACCACCCTTCCATTAGGATTACACCAAAACGTGTGAATCAGCCACACCCAACTGCTTGCAGTAGCACCACCCTTCCATTAGGATTACACCAACACATGTGTGAATCAGCCACACCCAACTGCCTGCAGTAGCACCACCCTTCCATTAGGATTACACCAACACATGTGTGAATCAGCCACACCCAACTGCCTGCAGTAGCACCACCCTTCCATTAGGATTACACCAACACATGTGTGAATCAGCCACACCCAACTGCCTGCAGTAGCACCACCCTTCCATTAGGATTACACCAACACATGTGTGAATCAGCCACACCCAACTGCCTGCAGTAGCACCACCCTTCCATTAGGATTACACCAACACATGTGTGAATCAGCCACACCCAACTGCCTGCAGTAGCACCACCCTTCCATTAGGATTACACCAACACATGTGTGAATCAGCCACACCCAACTGCCTGCAGTAGCACCACCCTTCCATTAGGATTACACCAACACATGTGTGAATCAGCCACACCCAACTGCCTGCAGTAGTACCACCCTTTCATTAGGATTTGGGATTACTTTTCTAGTGTTACTGTTTTTCCGACGTCCATAATGATATCACGACACTGCAATAATTATGACACTATTGCAGTAATATTGTGGTAGTCATACAGCAGTCGCAATACTATTACAGTTATAATAATAAATAAATATACTTATATAGCACCAACTCTAGTTAGAAACTATTCTAGGCGCTTTACATGTAAAATAGAAATAAATCAAAAAAAATAATTAATTAAGTAAAAAAATGAATATTAAAAAAGTTATCTTTCAATATTAGTATTATCGTGTCATATAAACAAAAGATAATTGATAAAAGCTTAATGCCAAGTCTAAAAGTCACAATAGCAGTTAAAATATTGATTAAAAGAGAGTGTTTAAAAGTGCTGTTAAAAGTCTCAGTGTTCATTACATGCATTGAAAACAAGTAGATCACTCCGCAGATCCGGTACCATACAGGAGGGAGTTGCAGTAGTCGACTTGTCCATGGTGCCGTACAGAAGGGAGTTGCAGTAGTAGACTTGTCCATGGTGCCCTACAGGAGGGAGTTGCAGTAGTCGACTTGTCCATGGTGCCATACAGGAGGGAGTTGCAGTAGTCGAGCCTTGATGTCACTAATGCGTTGACTGTTCTCTCCCTCGTCTGTCTTGGCAGGAACTTGTTGATTTGGCTGACGTGATGTAGGTGGAAATAGCAGGACCGGATTATCGCTGATGTGTTGGCAGACATGTCCATGTGACAGTCTAAGATGGCACCAAGGTCTAATCTGATGCACAGCTCGGATGAGAGAACCACCAACGTTGATGCTGATATCGTTTACTAACTTCTTTGCAGACACTGGGACAATCGGAAAGAACTCGGTTTTCTGGTCGTTCAGTTTGAGATAATTAGAGGTCAGCCACTCCCGAATCTCCATGACGCAGGCTTCAAGACGCTGTAGGACCTCGAGTAATGCCGTAGGATTATAAAACTATTCCCAATAATCCTCCCTAATGTTTATCGTGAAAGAAGTATTGCATTTATAACTGCTATGTATCACTGTTCCAGCTTAACAGACACATTGAGGGCCTCATTGTCATCACTGATCTTGATAAGTTTGGTCTCCGACATCTATGGAAACCTGGTGAATATTTCTGGCAAAAATTGCTTGAAACTGCATTATTAAAAGGGTTGCATTTCTGGTAACTAGCTAAGTTACTAACTATTGTACGACAAGAAAAGACATCTATTAATATTTTGTAGTTAACATTGCCTCTAGATCAAACTTCTAAGAGTTTATATGATATCCACAGATAGCTACACTGTTACTATATAATGCCACGGTGTCGGAAATAGTACGCACATGTCACGGCAGCTGCAGTCAATCAGCACCGACTTAAAAATGGCTATATCAATATATAAGGTATTTTTTTGAAGAACATTTTTTATTTTTAGGTATACAAGTAATGTTGTTTTTTTACTTGTTTTTTCAGTGGTGGACAGTTACACCCAAGTTCTTTCCTTATTTGAAGCCAACTATCCTGAGACACTGCATAAAACATACGTTATTAATGGTAAGTGAACTGCATCTATTGGCAATCATACAAACTCAAAAACCATTAACTATAAAGAAAGCATATATTCGAATGTCATCTTTATGACTGTCGTCATTATGGAGTAATGTTTGAACAGAAGTCATCCTTGCAAGCCAGGGGTGGTGGTTGACTAGTCTACCCTGGTAGATCCCCTACGCAATGTGAGAACAGTCAGATGCCTGAACATCATATAAAAGACAAAGCCAAAGACTCCTTTGAATCCCAATATAATTACCTGATCAATCATTTTCCGGAGTGGCTGAGCTGTATTGTATATTAAAATAATTACCTACAGTCATGTCTACCTACATGTAATAGCCAAACAGCCGAATTTGGTAGGCAATGATATTATCGGCTTGGCGTAACTTCAGCATTTTGCGACGCGATCTGCTGAGGGTACACAGGCCTTGACATTAAGGTTTTGTATCCACTGGCACAGGGGGCCTGTAGATTTGAAAAATTACTGGCCCGCCCAAAAAGATACTGGCCCAGATTTTGTAAAAAAAATATGTTGATACCGAGATGCCTGTCGGTTGTTTCACTGAAGAAGTCCACAATGTGTAAGGTTCGCTTGGAGCGACGTCATGCTGACTTTTCCAAAGTTCTTATTTGTGCACATCATTTACAAAATTAAGATAACGACTATAAGAAGTGATAACGCAAAGTTAACAGATTTTTAATCGTGGTAACACTGCAGTCTGCTATTAATGCAAAATCTGAGACGTCAATGACCAATTTTCATCTCATGTCTTGATACTTTAGCTGGCTGTCCTCAGCACATCAAAAGCATTTCTTGGTTTTGGCTGTGCCTGAAGCTCAGTGCTAAGGCCGGTATTGCCAGGATCAGGCATACTATACCATGATAAATGTGCATCTGAACGCCGATACCATGTGTATCACGTTATCATTATGACTGGTGATGACCGATGCTGATGTAAACGTCGTCGGTGTGCAACAATGTGAACGCTGTCCAGAGTCCTTGCTCTCGTTCCGCCCAAGGCACAGCTGTATTACAAGATTCACCGTTGCAGCCATGGTCTTTAGCAATGCTATAAAATGTTTTACAGTATAACAAATTTCCTTGATGCCTTTCCATTATGAAATATTATATGCACAA
Source organism: Escarpia spicata (assembly GCA_963995525.1). NCBI lineage: Eukaryota > Metazoa > Annelida > Polychaeta > Sabellida > Siboglinidae > Escarpia > Escarpia spicata. Next base: position 3,495,771 of record OZ023208.1, read on the forward strand.
ACATTTTATCATGCCGACAGTTGAGAATGCCTGCTATCTGTAGCCAACTTGTAACAGGACCATTTATTGGGTGAATAATTAATGACCCCCACCATTCACCAATCACGTGTGCAGATACAAATGAGTTTGGCAGTGCATACACATCATCGTATATGCATGACTGAGTTTGCCGTTATTTAATTAGTTATAAAAAAATTAACAAAACAAACATTGATTTAAATATTAATTAAAAATATTAGGCTTTAGGGTTGTCCTATTTTTCTAGGTAGGGTTGAGTTACCGGAAACATAATGGTGGTCAATCGGATTGAAACCGGTGGCCCAGCGGGCCAGTAAAATATGAAAATTGGTGGCCCAAACTGGCCCTACAGCCTCAAAGAAGGCGTCGGGCCAGCAAGCCAGTGTTAATGTTGAGGCCTTATCATTATAAAATGTAAAGTATAATCTGTTCTAACATTCTGATCACACAAATAATTTGATAATTATCTGTTGTCATTCAGGACTTTAGTAGTGAAAAACTTTTGAAAATTTTCAATACCTTGAAAAAACAAAGGAAACGGTCCACAAAGAAATACTTATCGAAAGAAGCCATTAGAAAAATTAAGTACAAACAAATGATGTGGAAGTCATATAGACGTACTGGAAATGACAAAGACTACAACATTTATAAAGAAGCTCTAAACCAAGCTACAACTGAAATTAGAAATTCAAAGAGAACGAACAAAAATTTGCTAGTAATATAAAAGTTTTTATGCATATGTTTGGAGCAAACAGAAAGTTCAGGATAAGGTCGGTCCTCTAGAAGATATGTCTGGAAATATAATATCAGAGGGATTCTTAATGGCAGAAGGCCTGAATGAGTATTTTAGTTCAGTGTTTACCAGGGAAGATATTAGTTCACTGCCAGTACCAGAGGCTAAGTTCAAGGGGGCAGAATCAGACTGTTTAGGACAGTTAATTGTAACTCCAGAAATGGTAGGTAAGAACATTATGAAGGATAATAAATCACCTGGAGTGGATGGGATTCCGCCCAAACTACTATTGGAAATTGTAGAACAAATTAGCATACCACATGCAACAGTTTTCAACTTGTCATTAGAAGAGGGAGTGGTTCATTTAGAATGGAAAGAAGCAAACATTATACTGTTATTTAAAAAAGGTTCCAGAAACAAGTCAGAGAACTACAGACCAGTGAGTTTAACATCAGTGATTTGTAAATTATTAGAAAGACTAATTAAAGATCACATGGTGGATTTTCTTGTTAAACATAACTTGTTAAACCCATCTCAACATGGATTTCTAAAAGCGAGGTCATGCTTAACAAATATGTTATGTTTTTTGGAAGATATCACTAAGTGGGTAGACGAGGGATCACCAGTAGATATCATCTACTTAAATTTTCAGAAAGCTTTCGACAAAGTGCCACATCAAAGGTTACTGCTTAAACTAAAGGCCCATGGCATAGGAAATGGTTTAATTAACTGGATAGAAAAATGGCTGATTGACAGAAGACAACGAGTAGTAGTTGATGGGGAGGCTTCAAACTGGAAATCAGTTTTGAGTGGGATACCACAGGGATCAGTACTGGGACCTATATTATTCTTAATATATATCAACGATTTGGACACTGATATCAGAAGCAAGGTGTTGAAATTTGCGGATGATACAAAATTGTTTTGAAGGATTAAACGTTGTTCAATTTTGGGAAATGTAAATGCCTCCACACAGGACATGGGAAAGAAGATGTACAATATACAATGGGAGGTACTGTACTAAGTACTACTTTAAAAGAAAAGGACTTAGGGTTAACCATTACAGCTGATATGAAGGTTTCAGAGCAGTGCGGTATTGTTGCTTCAAAGGGAAATCAAATCCTTGGATTAATTAGGCGAAACATAACGCATAAGGAAAAAGAGCTAATAATACCGCTGTACAAAACAATAGTTATGCCTCATTTAGATTGTTGTATTCAAGCGAGGAGGCCATATCGCAGGAAGGACATAGATATGCTAGAAAGTGTACAGAGGAGAGCAACTAAATTATACCCAAACTGAGGGATCTTAGTTATGAAATATGCCTAAAAGAATGTAGTTTAACAACACTAGAGACCAGGAGATTGAGAGGAGATCAGGTAGAAGTGTTTAAAATATTGAATGGTTATGGAGATATTAATAGAAATATTTTTTTGTCAGTTTGTGTTGGTGCTAGTAGCGTGAATATGTTTAAAAATAAAATGAACACATACCTTAAAAGGGCGTGACACATGTAAATAAAATGTATTGGACTCTCGATAAGCCAAAAAGCTTCCTTGTCCACCTGCCATCTAGAGTTAATTTTCTGGATGGCAATATTGTTAAATCTTGTTAAATCAGGGTCAAGTGTGTGCGATATCACAGGATGGGCATATGATTACATCTGTAAAATTACATTGCACCGCATGTCATATAAATGTGATATTTACACTGAAACATTAAAAACTCGGATAACGGTCACATAATAATTAGTTTTGACAGTTGTTGATGATTAAAACATATTTGGATGTCATGGGGCTAGAATATATATAGATTTTGTAATAGATTACATGATTATCCTCTGTACCTTTAAAAGAATGAAATACTGTGTTTTATTATGTTAATTTATAGAACAGTGGTGTCGTGGAGACAGTTATCAAGTTAACAAGAAATGCTGACTTTTTATATTGTCAGTTTTTTTAACTACAGCTGTATATAAACTTTTTGTATAGTATTCAATTTAAAAAGGTGCAAGAGATGAAATATTTTATCCACCTACTGTACGTTTAATATTCTTCTGGCCAGACATGTGGATTGGTAATTTCGCAGATCGTAATTTATTAAATAGCGTATCATATGCCAAAGAGAGAGATGGTAGCAAGTATGATCATGTAAGTATATATTGTTCATGTTGTACGTATCATATGCCGAAGTGACAGATGGTAGCAAGTATGATCATGTAAGTATATATTCATGTTGTACGTATCATATGCCGAAGTGACAGATGGTAGCAAGTATGATCATGTAAGTATATATTGTTCATGTTGTACGTATCATATGCCAAAGTGACAGATGGTAGCAAGTATGATCATGTAAGTATATATTGTTCATGTTGTACGTATCATATGCCGAAGTGACAGATGGTAGCAAGTATGATCATGTAAGTATATATTGTTCATGTTGTACGTATCATATGCCGAAGTGACAGATGGTAGCAAGTATGATCATGTAAGTATATATTGTTCATGTTGTATGTGTCATATGCCGAAGTGACAGATGGTAGCAAGTATGATCATGTAAGTATATATTGTTCATGTTGTATGTATCATATGCCAAAGTGACAGATGGTAGCAAGTATGATCATGTAAGTAAGTATTGGTCATGTTGTATGTATCATATGCCAAAGTGACAGATGGTAGCAAGTATGATCATGTAAGTAAGTATTGGTCATGTTGTACGTATCATATGCCAAAGTCACAGACGGTAGCAAGTATGATCATGTAAGTAAGTATTGGTCATGTTGTACGTATCATATGCCAAAGTCACAGACGGTAGCAAGTATGATCATGTAAGTAAATATTGTTCCTGTGGACCGCACGTTTTCTTAAAAACAGTTAAAAATTAGTTTAATCCAGAATGCAACTAATATACCTACTTTTTGTTCCTAGAGTCAACACTAACATTGGAACTAGGGCTTTTCCTGTTGCTGCACCAACTCTTTGGAATATGCTCCCTCTTAGTGTTAGATCAGTTGAAAATATTACAAAATTCCGTCGTCATTTAAAAACTTATCTTTACAGCCTTGCTTATCCACCGTAGCTCCCTAGCGCATTGACCCATCTGTTGACAACTGGAATACTACTTATGGATTTTGAGATTGACCAATCCTTTTGTTTTGATGCACCTCTGAGCTTGGTTTCCAAGGATTTAGGTGCAATAGAAGTTATCTTATTATTATTATAATAATAAAATTAGACACATATCTCTGTTGTTTTCACAAACTGGTGAAATGAACACAGTAAATGTATTTTACTCTTGATTAAATGAATTGAATATGTATGGCATCAGTAATCTTATTTATTGACTACTTTTGTTCACTGAATCACCAGGACCTTGGTATGATATTCATTGTTATTGGCACCAGCTTCACATTACTCCCAGGCTAATAATCTTCATAAGTAGCTACAGTTGTATAGAAATAGTGATGTCTGACATTATGTGACCCACGATGACTCATCAGTATTGTAGATAATACACTTATTTTGTTACTAGGCCATGTGACATACTAGATGATGCGATGCTGATGTACCAATAATTATGTTTGTTATAATTATTAACACATTTGAAATGGTATTTAATAATTACATATTTAGTGCGATGTGCATGGACACACAGCGTAATCGTATACTACACAAGGATGTGTGGTATTTTACAATGCCTCTTTCACTTAAAGCATGATACACAGTAGAAAGCTATTAAAGTAATTCAGGATGTCCCAAGGTTATGTCCTTATTCACTGATTGCCGACTTAATGCCGAATTCCACTTACCATAATGACCTTTTGTGTTTGGATACCTAAAATAATTAAATTATCAGCTGTCTGAAAACATACAATACCAACAATTCTGAGTACACACATAGGTTGCCAGGCATCACTGAGTCTCTCACAGTTGACCAAGGTGTTGGAAAACACAGCACAGAAAAATAAAATAAATTTCAGATTTTTGGGTGCCTAAAAACATACCGTGTCGGAGCGCACACATCATTGTAGTCGATTATTTATACATGTACTCTTTTTCAATTATTGTTTACAGCGCCCAAAATATTCCCGATTGCCTACAATCTCTTGAAGCCATTCTTGAGTGCGGATACAAAGGAGAAAGTTCATATCTTAGGAAGTAAGTCCTTTTTCTGTGTGCAGTAATTACAACATGGCCGATTGCTTCCCAGATAAGTTGAGATGGTTCTGGGGTGAACAGGTCTGCCAGAGAGTGAAGGGTAAAATGCTTTGAGCAGTCCTAAGCTAAGGATTGGACACTGTGCTATATAAGAACTTACCTTAACCTTTTACTAATTAATAATAATAATATGTATTACTTATAGAGCACAATTTCCATAAAATGCTCAAAGCACTGTGCAATCTAAATTTGATCACGCTTTCAATATATCATAAAACTACAAACAAGAAACTGTAGATAAAATGTAGAATGACTGAAGTTATATTAAAACTATTAATGAAAGACTAATATATTAATAAAATGAGATAAATTATAAATTGAAACTAATTATTAATTAATTGTAATGATGTGTATTATAACATTGCTACGATTTCTGAATGTTCTGCAGAGAACTGGAAGCACAAATTACTTGAGGTCATTGATGCTGACCAGCTTCCTGTTCACTGGGGTGGAACAGCCACTGACCCCGACGGTGACCCCCACTGCAGGTCACAGGTCAGTGAGATAAGCTGCTATATTTTATTAACAACAGTTTAAAGAGTGAATGTTTGACCATATTGTCAAGTATATTCAAAGCAGTATGGATTGTTAGTAGGTTGCATTTGAATTAAATTTTAACATTAGATGATCACTTTGAAAGTGTGTAGGTTTCAGTGCCTATTTTTTGATAACATGTTTTAATTATATTGAGCTGATTGTTATGTAATTGCAGTGTTATGTTTTAAGCTTGCATAAATGAGAATATGCATATAAATATTTTTGTGCTGGCAACAACGCAAGACGAGTGATGATTGGCCTAATGTCTGATGCTAATTATTATGCTAATTACACTTTGTCTTTGGTGCTCTTTTGGCACAAGGAACCAATCACTGCGCAGTAGTGGCACGCGATGGCAGATTTCAACGAGCTCTTAGTCACTTTGTTTTATGAAAGCAGACGGAGTGTCACATCAGAAAGTTTGGCCCTCCCATCCCTCCCAATTTTTGATAGCGTTAGGGACACAGCATGTACATCGTTGGTGGAAGAGGGGTTGCTAGCAGATCTCAGTACTTTCCCTATTTTCTTAGTTCAGGTGGACAAAGTGATCACAGAGTTTTGATGCTGAGACAGCTCGCTTCTCTTCCACCAGTGATTTTAGTAAGTTAGGCATATTGGCCTCACTTCTAAGGTGTGGCACAATGGCTGCACTTATAGGTTTAGGCTAAATCTTGATATGGTGTAACTCTTCAGCAGGTAGTTGGGATTATAGTTAGTGTGAATGAATGGTGTGCTTGGTTAGTACGGTACAGTGCCTAAGGTCTACTGTGATTACAGTAGTAATGCTGTTGTTTTATATATCTCTATAACAATAAACTGTTTTATGTGCTGAAATGTGGGTACAGGAGACAAGTATTGGGCTCAGTCACAGGCCTGGCCTTGGGATGTAGAGCCCACATTTCTCTCTCTTTAACTTAATCTCTTTAATAAACGTCATTCATTTGGCCCTTTTTCATCACTATTCATGACTTGTGTTGGTGCTTGCATAAAGATAATTTTATACAATTAAATCAACTGAAATCAAATCAGATTTATTTTGCAGCAACATAACAGTATACAAACACAAAACAACGGTTTAAAATATAAAGTTGTGTTGCTTGGTGGTCACATGGCAGGTTATATGCCGTCTTCCTGTGACTCCATAAACATAAATTTCGAAATATATACATATACGATGATTATCACGAGTGTATGATATCTTCTGTGTGACAACGGACTGGGATGTGATGGTGAAAATCTAATTATTGTACAAAATTATTGTTAGAAAACAATTAAAAGAAATTTGTGCGGATCCAAACATAGATATAAAAAGTAAACAAATATTTAATTACACCCCGCACATCTGGGATTTAGGCAATGCATGTGGCTAAGATAGTTGTCTAGATATTGATTGGATAATAACAATTTAAATATTTTTGTCTGGATTTGACGTTTTGTATCTTATAATCAAGATTATTCCATAGTTTTATAAAATGATCTTTAGGCAACTTAGATGGAAAATGTGTTCTGTATAGTGGAGGTTTTTTTACAACATCAGATCAGAGATGTTTTATGTGTCATGATTATACAAAATAATTATGATTGCTCATTTAAAAGAAACATACAAAAGTGTTTTAATATTTTAAATGTATTATTATTATACACTTTGGAGAGCTATCTGTACTACACAGTTCAATAAAACAAACATGTTTAAAAGAATATTTCCTTTGTTTGTTCCTGGCAAGAGGTGGAATGACAGAAGGCATGAATTTACATTAAAATCGAGGTAAAAATGTTGTTTTATCAATGTAAATCATTTAGGCCAGTCTGATACACCTTTACCTGTTGATGCATACAGGTGTGCATGGGAGGGGAGATACCATCACACCACTACACAGACCGCCTGAACAACATTGACATGTCACAGTTCACAACCACAACAGTGGGTCGTGGATCGTCTCTGGAGATTGACTTCCCCATCGAGAGACCAAACAGCATTCTCAGGTCTGCAGGGGACTTTGTTGCGAAAGTAATTTTTAGTAACAAAATTGCAACAAAGAAATATGTGAAAGGCCACAATGGGTCGGACTAAGATATATTTCACTGACACGAGGAACAACCAAAATACAGTTGCATGGGTGAAAGTATCAATTTTTGTTTTGTATTTTTATAAATAACAAACAATTTACTGCTGGTTTGAATAAGGCTGTTTGGAATTATTAACTTAAAAAAGTGTTTTTGGTGTGTGTTTTTGATTGAATGGTCATCATCATCATTGTGCAGCCGTAGTGTCCCGTGGTTAGGTGAAGGCCTTTTAAATGTTAATAACTTTTATGTTGTCCGTCTCAAAACTTGAATTTTTTCAGGTGGGTCAATTAAATCAGCCAAAACTTTGCAATAAATTGACTTACATGGTTGATACTGGTATCACTATAAAACTGAAATGTTGCCCTTTTAGATGGTTGTCATAATTCCGTACTACCCACAGATGTATTTTAATGTCTGAACCATCTCAACATGAAACATGTCAACTTACCTGCTCTATTCTGCAGCTGTAATGTAAAAACATCCAACAGCTGCAAACAGATGTTCACTGTGTCTTTTCAACAAAAATCCCTGACAACCTATTAAATATGTCTGGAATAACTAATTATATGTCCTTAGACAAAATTAATAGATAGTATTAACTTTTTATAAAATTGTATTTGAAAAATATATAAATTGGTTAAGAAATGCAATTAAAATGATAGTTGGGAATGTTGAAAGAATTATTATTGTAATTCTTCAGCATTCGTTTTGATTAGCGTACAGTAAATACAATCACACATCTCCAATTTGTTGTAATCTTGCTACGTATTTTAACAGTTTTTCTTTTTCAACAGGTGGCAGTTCCTTACAGAAGCCAGCGATGTTTGTTTCTCGATCACTAGGCATAATTCTACAAATGCTGGAAAGGGGGAGCCACAGTCTGCCAGTTGCGCCAAAGATGCTGAAGAAATTGTGAAGCCATGTCGTGTTAACAGCCATCTTATTCCCGAGAGTGGCTCCCTCGTGTGTGTAATTCGTGGAACCTGTGAGTACCTCGGTGTTCGTTCTACAGTTCTTAATGTCCTCAAATCCCGCCATGATCATTTGGGGAATCTTGACAGACATAATTATAAAATGTGCAGTCGAAATGTGGTTACTATTATATTAGAAGAAACTGAACAAGTCAATGCTGCATGACTGACAACCTTCTGAGAAAGTACAGCAATCAGTTTGTCTCTTTGCCTTTCAGTAAGTAATCTGAAATAATAAAAATTAAACTTGCAATACGTCTTGTATAATCTTGGGTGAGTTTGTGTGTGTGTTGTACTGTTTACGTTATTTGATTTGTTGCATTTTTAGTCAGCCTTGTTTTCTATAGCCTGTTAGGTTTAGGCTGTTGAGTTCATGAGATTAAACATGTTTATTTCCTTCATCCTTGCAAGCCAGGCTGTTTGCCATGCAAAACTAGCCTTGCATATCTCCTACGCGAAGTGCGGAAGTTAGCTGAGTCAAATTAGTAATTGCACCACCCGTGAGAACAGCGCAAATACCCGCCCCAATTTGAAGATGGGTAAACGACTTCTGGGAATCCCAATATATAATGACCGGTTCGCCCATTAGCACGAGCAGCTGAAGGGGTATTGTGTATTCGAATAGTTGCTTCTACGTCCTAAACATTGCATGTAAAACGAGCCACGGTTGGTTAAAATTAGTTTTATTATGACCACCTGACCTGCTGCCCACCTCTGATCTAGTGAGCGATTTCATAGGCTGAGCTTAAATTCAGTGTTTCACAAAGCGATCAGCCAGGGGGTACTGCTGGCTGGCACTGACGTGCGACCCCTGGCACACAAGGATGATTTCCTTGAGATGTTATGAACTTTGACAACAACTACAGTTGCATGATTAAAGGCGTTTTTCTTCAGATATTATGATGTATGACAACATGTACAGCTGCTTGATTAAACATGTTTATTTACGTCAGATATGAAGTTTGATAACAGCAACAGCTGCCTGATTAAACATGTTTATTTCCATCAGATATCATGAAGTTTGATAGCAGCTACAGCTGCCTGATTAAATGTGTTTATTTCCTTCAGATATGAAGTTTGACAACAACTACAGCTGGCTGATTAAACATGTTTATTTCCAACATATATCATGAAGTTTGACAACAGCTATAGCTGCCTGATTAAACATGTTTTTTCCTTCAGATATCATGAAGTTTGACAACAGCTCTCTGATGAAGCATATTTAGTTCATTCACATATCATGAAGTTTAACAACAGCTACAGCTGGCTGATTAAACATGTTTATTTTCTTCAGATGTCATGAAGTTTGACAACAGCTACAGCTGGCTGAAGTCGAAGAAGCTATCGTACCTCGTTGAGGTATTACCCCCGGCTGACTTTGCCGAGCTGCACACGTCACCCTCCTTTGCCATACCCCTTGGTGATAACTCCAACCAACTTTCCATGGATTAACCCAGGGAAGTGCTTACTGCAATGTGCGTTCCACACTATACATAGCAAACATAGACAAATGCTGTGATTACATATGTGGTGTATAGCATAATATAACTGGAGCGTACGTGGCATAAAATGTCTTGATGTTTAGATGCTATGCTTGTAGCAGGGTCAACCAAAATATGAAATGTTCACATAAATGTTTTGATCATAAACATCAACAGTTTTAGTGCAGAAATGTATGAGTATTTAATACATCACGATAAGGGAGTTTTAATTAACAGAGACATCCACATATGTGACATGTTGAGAACAATTGAAAAACAAGCATGAAAGCATTGATTTTTGAATCTCTGCTATTGTCAGAAACATCAATGTACTGTTCAATTTACTTTAGAGTTTGTAAATATTATCTTTAAAAAGTACAATCTGATGCTTGTGGAAATTGCATACCCTGATTTTTAAAAACTCTTGAATTCACAATATTGGGGTGTTATTTTATTTGGTTGTTGTTAACAATATTATTTATTTTTAAGTTATATACACACCTATGGAGCAAAAAGCCAAAGGCAGCAATTATCACAAATACAGTATTTTAAACTACCTCATTCCCCCTGACCATTTTATTGCTCCTGTCTTCAATTATGGCATTCAAGTCAATGACATTGTTTAGTCATGCACACCCACGCAGCAACAATTGCTTCCTGGTTATGTGAACATAACACCAGAGTGGCACTCTCCTTTCATGTTTGTTTCAATACATCGCCACTTGGTAGATCAGATGATAATGGTTCAAGGCAACGAATGAACATGGAAAAGGCAAAGTGGACCTCACAGGAGATCCACTTACAATGTTCCACAGTTAGTATATTAATATATCAGTTTGCAATTCCGATGTTTTATTAGATCATTGTGTCTATCCGGCTACCAGTGTTACTAACATCTCTCAGATGTCGGACGTAGTACAAGAACGAGTCTTGCTCAGGTTGGAAGGTATAACAGCAACTCATGACAAATAATGCTGTTTCGTTATTCTTGTATATACTCAGTAGATTTCAAGTAGGCAACATTTGTCTTGTTTCATGTGGTATGAAACTCAAATACATAATGGTTTTCTCTCTATCAGTATATATTATTCAATATTCATGTATGTATGGTAATCATATCAGTATACATCAGCTGGTTTAAAGACAGCTTTGTTATGTGTAATTGCTCACCAGAAACATAGACACAAATTACATGGATAGACATCTGATATACTCTCGCATTGATGTTGTGTGCCAATGGTCAGAGTTGCTTTATGTTGATAACAACTAATCTTACATGGTTTACGTGTAATACCTGGTAGATGCGAAAAAATTATGTGTGATTTTCGTAAGACAAAACAATGCAGTTGTTGCAGAAACTACCATAATGCATAGATCACAACACCAAAGAGTCTACTGTAGTTGAGTATTGGTGTAACCTCAAGTATCTATGATAGAAAGTGTGATAACATTATTGTACAAAGTTGACGTGTGGGGAAAATGTAGTGGAGGATAAACCTCAATGGGTATGTAGCATCTGCACGATGATTATAGGAAACAGTATTAATGAGGTTTAGTTGGTTAGGTTATTAACAACCTTTGTGACAACGTTACATGCACAATCAAATGGATGTAGTTGTCGGTTACCATTTGGAAACATTGTTACATGACAATCGCATGTTTTGTGTGCACACTGTTAACTTGATTGACAATCAGATGCGTGCACTGTTAATTACATTTGTTAATGATTGATGACAAGCTGGTATTTTGCAAACAAAGCTTTCCTTCATGTGTAGTAGCTGTCTCAACTTTCGCATGGTGTCGGTTAATAAATCATTCCACATGAAATAATTTATTAATATATTATATTGATGTTTCACAGAAGCATACTAGGGTTCTTCTGCCTCTTTATACATCCTTTTGATGATTTATTTGCCCTTCTTGTCATGTGATTATTTGTCTTTTAGGCGAATGTTGCATAAATTAATTCTTTTCTCCAATATAATTGCTCTTTTTCCCAGCTTTACTCTTCCAGTGGTATATCCTGTTCAGATGTTCTCTTAACATTGTTCAATTTTTCTCAATCATTATTACAGTAGTTTTTAATTAGCATTTGTCTAATTGACGGGTTTATTTTAGTTTTACTGAATGCCACTGAGTATCTTGTATCTATGATGTTCAGCACAGTTGCAGTGTTCCAACATTCAAGACAACCATTTCAGCGAATTCTTTGTTAATAATTATCATCCTGGCTTATTGTGTAGAACAGTAGTCTGCCTCCCTTTAATGGAACTAATTTGTAATAGTAGATTCCTTGTATATTTTGTTATTGTAATTTCATGGGACTTACACTGCATGTGTGGCAAACTAACATGCAAAGTAAATGTAAAATTACAACTATTGCTGCGGCTACCACACATGCTACTACAGACACTGCTGCTACATATAATTACTGCTTAAACTATAATTACTTCTACAACTGAAGCACATGTTTTGAGTGATTGACAAGCTCGTTATTATACGTGACCAGCCGAAGTGGGTATTAAGTTGCAAAATTGTGAAATAGAATTTTGTACCTTTTGGATGCAACAGATTTTAAGCTTTTAAATGATACCTCATTTGCTGAAACATCTTCAGTAGTTTATTGCAATGAAACAAAGTTTTAAAGGTGATGTTTTGGGAAAAATAGGGCTGTGTGAAAATAACAAGGCCCATAACAATCAAACATTTTTATATTTAATGTGGACCTGACATTTGTCGAGGAAAATTAACCAGCCACTGAAAGGTGAGACTATAAAGTATGAATTTCTGCCAATATCACAAGATTGATGGGACATGACTGAGATGGCTATGTTTGGCTGATGTGTAGAATAGGCCACTGCTACTTAACAATTATTAACAACTATTTTCTCTGCTACTGAACACTACTATGTAATAATATTCCATTTCACTGACGGTTATCTTCTGTAGCCTAGGTGTGCTCAGGAGAAGGTTTGTTTTATCACCATGTACAAAATGTTTATGTATATATGGACATGTATTAACATGCATCCTACTTAGATCTTGTATCTTTATTCATTATGTAAAATCATGTAGTGACAGGTTAACTGTGGCATACTGTTGTAGGCACAGGTCATTTTAATGTTTGAATAAATGCTTTACATAATGGGAAGCCATGGAATTGGTGAAAGAAATGAAAATGGAGAAAGACTAATTGACTTCTGTGGATTAAACAACCTTGTGGTAGCGGGTACCATATTTCCACATCGACTCATCCATAAGCAGACATGGATATCTCCAGGAGGGCGGACCAAAAACCAAATTGACCATATGCTAGTGAGCAGGCAGAACAGAACATCAGTTATAGTCGCCAGAGTGATGAGGGGAGCAGACATTGTGAGTGACCACCAGTTAGTACACTTGAAGATCAGGCTGTAGTTAAAGAGGAAGCAAAAGACCAGTGAGAACAGAAAGAAATTTGACACAATGAAGCTGCAACAACCAACCATAAAAATGCAATTCTCATTGAAGCTACGGAACAGATATGATGTACTACAGGACTACGACGAGACAGATAATGACATTGTTGAGAGAAAATGGCAAGAATTTGAGGTAATATACAAAGAAACAGCTGAAGAAGTACTGGGTTACAGAAAGAGAAGACAAAAACTATGAATCAGCAAAGGGTCATGGGAGCTGGTAGAAGACAGGAAACGACTAAAGAACAACATAGAACAAGCAAAGTCAGAAAGGATAAAGCACAGTTACAAGGATAAGTATCAACAAAAAGACAAAGACGTAAAGAAAAAGCATGAGACAAGATAAAAGAAAGTGGGTAGACAACCTGGCCACAGAAGCAGAGAAAACAGCCGGGAATGGAAGGATGAAAGAAGTCTACAACAGCACAAAGACACTTAGTAACGACAAACACAAGACAGCGAATGGAGTAAAAGACAAATCTGGAAACCTAATAACTGAAGGACCAGCCAGGCGGGCTAGATGGAAGGAGCATTTTGAAGAAGTTCTTAATAGACCTATGCCTGATGACCCCGTTATAGATATTGCATTAGATCCGATCATAGATGAAATCAACACAGACTCTATAACAAAAACAGAGATTAGAGCAGCACTGAGGAAGCTAAAGAATGGGAAAGCCGGAGGTAAAGGTGACATTACAGTAGAATAGTTGAAAGCAGACATGACGACAACAGAGAATTGGCATCTAAGCTTATTCAAAACAATTTGGGAACAAGAAAAAGTACCAAAGATATGGAAACAAGGACTGATTGTTAAAATACCAAAGAAAGGTAACCTTACAGAGTGCAGACATTGGAGAGGAATTACTCTAACATCTGTCCCCAGTAAAGTGTTCGGAAGAGTGATAATAGACAGAATAACAGATGGAGTTGACAACAAGTTGAGAGATGAACAAGCAGGTTTCAGAAGAGGACGAAACACAGTTGAGCAGATATGCATCCTTCGAAACATAATAGAACAGGTAGTGGAATGGCAAGCAATGCTTTATGTAACTTTTGTAGACTTTGAAAAGGCATTTGACTCTGTGCACCAAGAGAGCCTTTGGGAAATCATGGTGAGCTACGGAATCCCACACAAGATAATCAGAATGGTTCAGATTTTGTATGAGGACAGTGAATGTGCAGTGATAGATGAAAGTGAACAATCGTAGTAAAAACTGACTTGTTCCTCAGTTCGCTGGCTATAACTATTCAGTTACAAGTAAATTGTCATAAGCTTATAGAAAACTAATGAAATGGAAAAACTTCGCTTATATTCAGTTAATTCAGCAGTAAGAATGAGTACCTGGCTCTACACAGTGGTGGATATTTGTGTATGAACATAGTCGTTGTGCAGTAATTGCAATGGGGCTGAATGCTTCCCAGAAAAATCGAGATGATGTTCGATTGAACAGATCTACAAGGGGGTAAAATGTAAAACATTTTGAGCAGTTCTAATTAAAGACTCGATATCACGCTATACAAGAACTTACCTTTTTATTGGCACAACTTACACAGCTGAACAAAACACAATCAAGTTCAATTTTAATTAACACTGTCTGTATTCGTTTTTTGTATATATATATATATATATATACATACAAAAAACGAATACAGACAGTGTTAAGTAAAATATCTAAAATGTGAACTTGATTGTGTTTTGTTCTGCTGTGTAAGTAATAATGAAACATCTGAGTAACGCAGGAGGTTCTCTGGAAAGCCCACTGCATTTATTATATATATAAGAAGGTTTGTATGCAGCTGCCTGTGAAACCAAGTGGACAATGCATTAAAACACAAATATTTTGGTCGCCGGCTTGAATCCCATCTCGTATTGTTTGCATTTTTATTTGTAGGTCGGTAATTTATATTTTTAATATTGAAGAATATTTTTATAATTTATACCGGTACCTTTATTAATTGTTGTTGAGGCGACACTCCTGGCGCATGTAGGTGGTCCACGATTCGCTGTCGTAGAGGAGGGTGCTCATGCAGCACACAGGCCTGGTAGACTGTCATCTTGATGTACTCAGTGAGCATCTTAAATTGTTTCCCCATACTCTTATATAGTCCGCTTGCATGGTCATAGTGACTGCGGCTTTTGAACTTGTTAACATACAACATTAAGTATCAATGCCAAATCCTTTTAGCAGAAATGGTTCGTCACCAACTAGAATGCGTTATACCTTATTAAAGTAAAGGTTAATTACGTCACATATGTAGCGTTCGTGCGAGATTGTGTGCGTATAATTGAGGTTATCTGTCAAGCAGGGCCAAACTTGTTCTTGAAACATAATCACATTTCATGGTCGTCTTAAAACAAAATAACTTTTTTTGTAAACTATATCTTAATAGCGTACCTTTCACTTGGATACACGATCAATATCAAGTTGTTTTATTTTGCAGTCGCCCAGCCCTCGGACATGTAATCTCACGGTCTACATCAACTATCTATACATACTATGCAAATATCTTACGGTGCCAGTGTGGATAATTCAGGCCTGTTAAAATGTTGAGCTGATATGCCATTAGACCTGTGCACAGGTAGCGAGACTCCCTCCGCTAAAACAAAGAGTTCGCTTGACACTTGAGGGGATTA
This sequence comes from Escarpia spicata, assembly GCA_963995525.1. Classification (NCBI taxonomy): domain Eukaryota; kingdom Metazoa; phylum Annelida; class Polychaeta; order Sabellida; family Siboglinidae; genus Escarpia; species Escarpia spicata. The sequence continues at coordinate 3,511,888 of OZ023208.1, forward strand.
AAAAAGTTATCATTCCCCTGTCTTCCGATGTCATGTTCGACAGTATGCAATTTGGTTAGCATTAACAACAACGATGTTAAGAATACACAAAATATTACGATGTTATAATGCATAAATCATCAATAAACAATTTGATGTTTTATGAGCTGTGCTTTCATCCGTAACAGCGAGTTTACATGAAACACAATATTGTATGCCTTCGTTGCATAACGCTTCTTTTTATGCGCGCTCGCAAATTTATTTGATATTTGTGTCATCAAGGTAATAATTAATTCTCATAAAGGTGTAAGAAGAAATATGTGCGCCAAGGTAAAATGTAAAGCGCACACAGAGGTCATTGGGACATGATACTGCGCTTCACAAAACAAATCTTCTACTACACAAAAAGCTTGTATGAAAGCTACGTTCAGGGTTTTTTGTTTGGTATACGACACACAAGCCCACGTTACCGGAGTCTTCTATGTCTCTTAACATCTGAGATTTTTGATATATTCGGCAGTAATTTCATTTAATGTTTAATGAATGTTTGTTGAAACACATTATAGAGTAAACAAATCATTAGTTAAAATCAAGTCATGCGTGCAATTCAAGAAGGTGGTAATTGTGGGAAGGTATAATGTAATGGCATAATAAAACGAACAAAACATGTTTGGAAAGGAGAAATATGAAGTTGTAAACTTACAAATAATAATTTTCGTGGGCATATAATCCGTTCGTGTGTTGAGCCGGTTGACATGTACGACCCTATAAAGAATCTGTAACACAACAAGTATAATATATTATGCAACCCTGGCGGAATTGCTTCCTGCAAGCGGTTGCATAGGCTATTGTTACGTCATGCGCCAGACGCGGGTAGTGTAGCTGGAGCCACACCCCGTCCCAGTTTGCTAGGGATCATGGACGTGTCCACAAAGATATACGTACAGTTCTCTCGGCTCCGTATTACGAGTATCAATATACACGGCCTGGTGAGTAATTTTGTTCATGTTTATATGTTACATATAATAGTGGAATAATGCGTAACGTAACTTAAATTTTTCTTGTTGCCCCATTACCCGTCATTTCGGGTATGCCAGCTATAGTATGACGAGTGTAGGAGTGTTGTGTCGTATAATGTTAAATTGTGGTTACAAGCTACTTACATATTTAGCATGCATTTTAACTAATTACTGTGATGTATAGGTACGTCGTGTGCTTACGTTTGATTTTAGACAATGTGATAGTTATTAGTTAAAAGAAGTACTTTGCTAAAAACAAGTTTCTCCGATTCGTTGTCTGTACAAGTTCAGACAAGTATCTATAGGGTGACTGATTATTACATGCGGTTTAATTAACACGTGCAATATTAGAAAAGCCGATGCAACTTAGTAACGTAGCGTTGGTTACTTGACTATGTTGTAGTCGCAACTAGCACGCTGTCTGTCTGTCTGTCTATCTGTCTGTTTTCGTGCCCCTATCTCCCTATCTCTCTAATCTGTTTTTCTCCATGTCTCTCCTTCTTCAACTCTCCCTCTCTCCTCGAATCTCTCTCTCCCCCATCCTCTGTAAGACAGTACGCCAGTCCACCTGTGTCTGCTAGCCTGTCTGTCTGCCTGTCGGCCTGCCTCCTTCTCTGCCTGTATGTTTCTCTGGCAGTTTGCCTCTATGCCTCTCTGTTTGTGTGCCTGACTGTCTGTCTTGTCTGTCTCTCCTCTCTCTCTCTCTCTCTCTCTCTCTCTCTCTCTCTCTCTCGCTCTCTCTCTCTCTCTCTCTCTCTCTCTCTCTCTCTCTCTCTCTCTCTCGCTCTCTCTCATTCTCTCTCTCTCTCTTCTCTCCCTTCTCTCTCTTCTCTCTCTCTTCGCTCTCTTCTATCCCTTTCTCTCTCTCTTTTCTCTCTTTCTCTCTCTCTCTCTCTCTCTCTCTCTCTCTCTCTCTCTCTCTCCTTTCTCTCTCCTCTATCCTCTATGTTTGTCTGTTGGAATGTCAGTTTATAAGTCTGTTAGACGGTACCTCAGACCGCCAGTGTGTCTGCTTGTCTGTCTGTATTGCTGCCTATCGGCCTCCCTCCTCTGCCTGTATGTTTCTCTGACTGTTTGCCTCTATGCCTGTCTGTTTTTCTGCCTACCTGCCTGCCTGCCTGTCTGTCTGTATATCTGCTGCCTGCCTGTTTGCTGGCTGTATGTTTATTTGCCTATCTTTGCCTCAGTCTCTGCTTCTCTCTCTCTCTCTTCTCTCCCTCTTTCTCTCTGCCTGCCTGCCTGCATATATATATATATATTATATATATATCCAGTCTGCCTGCCCAGCTGCCTGCTGACTGTATATATGCGTATATCTGCCTCAGTCTTTGCCCCTACCTGTGTCTCTGCCTCTCTGTATCTCTTTTATCTCCTGGATGTTTGTCTCTCTGTCTGCTTGCCAGCCTGCCTGCTGGCTGTATGTTTATTTGCCTATCCCTTCCTCAAGACTCTGCCTCTCTCTCTCCTCTCTCTCTTCTTTCCTCTCTCTCTTCTTTCCTCTCTCCTTTCCTCTCTCTCTTCTCTCCCCCTCTCTCTCTCTCTCTTCTCTCCCTCTCTCTCTTCTCTCTATCTCTTATCTCTGTCTTCTCTATTTCTTCTCTCTCCCCCCTCTCTCTCCCCCCTCTCTCTCTCCTCTATCTCCTCTTGTAGCTCTCCTCTCTCTCCTCTCTGTCCTCTCTCTCCTCTCCCTCCTCTCCTCTCTCTCCTCTCCTCTATCTCCTCTCTCTCATCTCTCTCCTCTCTCTTCTCTGTCTTCTCTCTCTTGTCTCTCTCTTCTCTCGCTTCTCTCTGTTCTCTTCCTTCTCTCTCTTCTCCCTCTCTCTCTCTCTCTTCTCTTCTCTCTCTCTCTCTCGCTCGATCTTCTCTCTTTTCTCTATTTCTTCTCTCTCTCCTCTCTCTCCCCTCTCTCTCTCCTCTCTCCCCTCTCTCTCTCTCCTCTATCTCCTCTCGCAGCTCTCCTCTCTCCATTCTATCCTCTCTCTCCTCTCTCTCCTCTCTGTCCTCTCTCTCTCTCCTCTCTCTTCTCTCTCTCTCGTCTCTCTCTTCTCTCTCATCTCTCTCTCTCTCTTCTCTCCCTTCTCTCTTCTCCCTCTCTTCTCCCTCTCTCCTCTCTCTCCTCTCTCTCCTCTCTCTCCTCTCTGTCCTCTCTCTCCTCTCTCTCCTCTCTCTCTCCTCTCTCTTCTCTGTCTCCTCTCTCTTCTCTCTCTCTCTCTCTCTCTTTCACTTAACAGTTGTTCTAAATGTTTGTCTGAGAAGCCCAAAACGACCAATAGGAATACATTGGTTGAAATATAGGTGACACGACGGGTTTCAGTACAACACCGACTTAACTGATGGATGGTTGACTTGCGTGGGTCCAGCCAACATGCTATGTATGTAACAAACAATACTTGCTTAACGCTCGATATGGTGCTTTTCAGGTGATTTCGAGTGTAACAGGTGATTTCAACTGTGCAACAGACCATTGGACATGAAAACAAATGCCGGGAAAGACAGCGTGAAAGGGTAGCCAATGCAAGATGACTGCAACAGGGAAGAAGGTAGGGACTTTGGATATTTAGAACAAGTAGTTGTAGTCTGTTCTATACACTGCCTTTGGGTACAACAAGAAAATTCGTTATTGTTGACTAGTCTATTCAGGGCGTCAGGCACGCGTGCGCAAGAAAAGAACATGGTTATTGTCTTTAAATGTTACTTTTGTATCGTATCGTAATGTAGACACATATATAGACAGACACGTACATACGCACTGGCGTGATGTGTTGATAGGACATCTTGCCAATCATAATGCAAGTACATGCTTGTGTTTGGCCGATTATAGTTAGCTTATTTGGCAGTGATCAAAGTACTAGAAACAGATGTTTCATCACTTGAAGCACACAAAATAAATACACTAGTTGAAACATTTGTTAATGCAACGAACCATGGCTGAGTAAACATTAGTTCGAACACCATCTCTCTTCGTTATTAATTCATCATTAATACCGCACTGTGTATTGTACTGTATTTGTACCCTTGTTGGTATAATACACAGACAATAAATAAGATTTGACTTTTGTAAGTTTCCCCATTGTGTGCGCCATCTTGGATTCGCCCCTAACGACGTCAACCATAACTATCTATGAACTTGCATACATCAGAATACATATAATAGATTAGTAATATTATTTACGCCGCGTATACATACGTTTACTGCATCATATCATGTAACATAACATATGACCAAAGTTTTAATACCATTCTAACGAATAAATAACTTCACTAGGTGTAGATATGCAAGGTTAATTGAAGTTGAAGTTCACACCACATATTTCGCCTGACTGTGTTTGGCAGGGTATAAAAGCAGGTAAATTTTCTATGTTAATTACAGCTTGACGTGCTCAATATATAGGGTTATATCACGTGGCATGGATGACCACACCGGTTATGGGAACGCCGGGAAGGCTTGGGTGCCGATATATCCCTCCCCTGCAGAGTGTACCACACGGTGTGGGTCAACTGTGAGAGATCAGGATTGTGACACTACTCTCCAGAGTAGGGTTGTAAGGAGCTCCCAAAGGATGTCCCGAGCCGATCATTGACGCAGTTAGCTCTGTATCATAGGCAGTAACGGCTCCTGTGTCTCCCACTTCCTGATTCTCTCTTTTTGTCTTGCAAAAATTAACTTCAATGTTGCTGGGCCATTTTCAAGACTTGAAAAGTAAAGTGAATAACATCTTGCAGGTTCTTACAGGTCCTTTTCTGGCTTGACTAAGCATCCCTGCCTCTTACATGCCAGCTCTCGCTTGTGCCATCTGCTGTGCACAGGCGTCTGAGTCTGGCACAATCCAAGATAGGAGTGGGGCAGTGTATTCAGTTTTCATAGGGTGGTTTTGCCATAACTTATCCATTTTTGTGTCAATCGACTACACTGGTGAAGCGTCAACCACAGACTGTGGGTGACTGTTTCATACGTCTGCGTCGGTATATAATTTAGTTATTTATAATATTTAGTGGGCATATTTCTTTAAATATTTTTAGATGGTGTCCTCTCGTATGTGCTTCGTTATCCCTCAATGTAACAAAATTGGATGAGACTACTGGATCATATTTCCCTGTTTGTATCTTATACATTTCAATCATATCTCCTCTGAGGCGACGGTATGATAGAGTTGGTAATGTCAGTCTCTCTAAATGTTCTTTGTATTCAATTCAACGAGGAATTAATTTGGTTGCCCTGCGTTGAACATTTTCAAGAGCTGTAATATGTTTAATTAAGAAAGGACTCCATACCTAATTAATGTATTCATTGTGTAGACGAACGAAACACTTAAAAGTTGTAGAACAATACTTTACATCCACGTGATCGAAAGTACGTCGGATTATCCCCAAAATCGAATTGGCTTTGTTAATTTGTTCTGAAATATATGCCTAAAAAGTAAACAATGAATCGAAAGTGACTTCAATAACTTTCACCTTGTCTGTACTTGTATGTGTTGTCTGGTTGCTTACCCGTGAATAGTATTTATTCCTTGTGGATAATGATCCAATTCTCATATGGATACATTTATGTGAATGGAATTTCAAAAGTGATGTATCTGTCCAGCGTTTGGCAGAAATAAGATCTTATTGCAGTTTTGTGCAGTACTCTTTGGTATAAATCTGATTAAAGAGCTTCAGATCATCCGCAAACAAGAACATATGAGAGATCTTTATAACTTCAGGTAAATCATTTGTGAATATTACAAAAACAAGATGGCCAATAACTTATCCTTGTGGTATTCCACTGATTACCTCCTGCCAATTTGAAAATGTGATATTTACTCTTAATCGTTGTGTTCTGTGGGCCAGCAGAGGTGTAATCCAGTTTTAAATGTTCCCTTTTATACCCTGGCTCTGGAGTTTCTCAATGAGTCGAATATGTGGAACCTTGTCGAATGCTTTCAAAAATCACAATATACTATGCCTATGCATCCTAGAATTATCCAGTATTTCAGTCCACGAATCGAGGATTTTAAATAGTTGAAATACTATTAGAATGGCCCTTGCTGAATCAAAATTTCCTATCGCTCAGCACGTCATTTTCTTTCATATATTCAGTGATGGTGTCTCAGATTTTTCCTTCCAATATTTTCCCTACTGCGCTCGTTAAACTGACCGGTCGGTAGTTCTGTTGTTGGGTTTTACTCCCTTTCTTATGAATAGCAAATGTATTAGCTTGTTTCCAGTCTGTGGGTAGTTTTTCTGTTGTGAGTAATGTGTTAAATATGATTGATAATGGAACGATGATGCTCTTTACTAATTCGTATAAGACATAAGTATGGAAGCCATCAAGTCCTGATTGTTTAAATATCTTTAGTTTTTTTAGTTTTGATATGCCACTATCGATGGGTTGATGTTGGAAAATTCCACTGTGTCATAACATCTTATAGGTTCCTCCGGGATATCTCCTTCTGGTTCTCTTGTAAATACCGAGAAGAAGTAATTGGCTAACACCCTATGTTTTTTTCCAAGTCCACGTTTGTCATGTCATTATATTATATTCGTAGCATAGCTGTTTCGATTCGTTATTTACATATAAAAAACTAATTTTGTAAAACTAATAAAATAGCAACACATGTTCATGTGAATATGTAATAAATGTAATGATACATGTAGTAAAGCAATTGATAGTGTTCTGCATATACACTCGTCACACTGCAAACACACTTTTGGCGACGTGTCTATCCTCACACTAGCGCATCGTCACGCTTGCCCACAGACCTCCCTCCGTACTTTATAGGTGGCCCCTTACATAATATATACGTATCTAAATGTGATTTTCGGAAGAGCATCCAAATGTTACTTTATTTCACAAGTTTGTTGTATGGAATATGTTTGAATTAGTTATTATTTCAACCGTATCTGCCAAATGAAATTAAAATTTGAATTCTTCCAATATGTAATGCAAATTTGGTTTTCGATTACAGGAGTGGGCTGGCGGCTTAATATAACAAGCAAGGATATATCCAGTGGGGAGCCTAACACTGACAAATTGGGTTGATATGTTTGTTCAGATAGTTTCGTAACAACTATATATTGTATTATTTTTCTGTCAAATGATACAAACATACGATATTATCTCTTTTGTGAAATATTAACAATCGTTTTTTAAATTGCATATACGTATATGTACCATATGACTTTTGCAACAATGTACACAATTTATTTGTGATTGAATGCTATTACAGTATTGTGTTGAAAATGCAGACATACTATGTCATTTGTTTGTTTAAAAACTGTTGGACTGTTTTGTTTATGACAATAGTGTCTCAATGTTGTGTGTGGCAGGTTCGATTTCTGCTGGTGTACAGTCATACACTACTGGTTGTGCACACACAGATATTACATTCAATAACTTCAGCCGTTTACAATAACTCCATCTAAACTAAGTTAATTCCACTTAAAAAACTGTTGGAAATAGCATAGCAAATTAGCATGCCACATATAACATGACAATGGCAGCTAGCTAAGAAGAAACTTCAGAAGGCTAAGCAATGACTCAGTCGTGGAAACAAGTGTGGAAGACAAATAACCCAAATGGGATGAAAATGTAGGAATTTCTACATAAATAATTTAAATTCTCAGAGAAAACCCATCATCAAGGGAGTATTTCAACCTGAAGAGGGCATGAATACAACGCTTCACTCACCAACATCACCCATTTGTAATTATATCTCATAACACACCAACATGTGACGCAAATGTTGCCTATGTATTATGCACTAAAAAAAATGGCTGGAGGAAAGGAGCCAACTTGCCTTGTTTCTAAAGAAAGACGTCAGTAGGCGACCACATGCTAATTAATGTTTGACAACCAGAACTGTACTCTAGTACGAGAGGCTATACTGCTGATACATATATCTTCTGGGTGTTTGCTAAGGATGGGTGCAGTACTTGAATGTGTACTGCTGTAATGCAATAGTCAATTTTGCACGTTTTAAATGTAGTTGTTTGCAAAACTTTGGATAATACCGAACTGTTTTTAACAGTTGGTTGTGCAATTTGAAATGACATGTTTCAAACAGTATGGATGTTAATTACTAATGTATTTGTCTGAATTTTGAAAGAAATTAATCATGAATATTGCAAGGTATATTATGTCCTGATATTATGGTTTCTAGATTATCAGTGTTTCACTATCATATGGACACTTGCTATAACAAGTTACATTTTTGTAAACAAATTATTGACACATCTATGACCATGTACACATATGCTGAATAATACTAGGCATTGGCAGTTCGTATGACAACAATATTTTTAGGCAAACATGTGCATTAAAACAAGCAATTCTCTTTTATTTTATCCCTTGATCAGAGGTAATGAATGACTAGTCTTTTTGTTTTCACTTCTCTAGATTTAAGTACAAATCGGTTTCTTGATGTGTTTACCATAAATGTGTATTATACAATACGTGGCCAGTGACATCTGTACTGTTATTGCCACCTTGAGATTTTAAATACGAGTTTCAAAAGACAGTGTTACTGAATGTCAAATGTTACAAACAAGTTCAAGTTAGGGAATAACAAAATAATGCACTTCTTGAGGAAACATATATAAAAATTTATAATACAGAGGTTACTATTGATAATATACATACTTAAATCGTGTTAACTTTGCTTATCACCCTCAATACGGACAAAAACCCAACATTATCCAGCTAAATGTAGATCTACACACCATAAACTGTGTTCATCTTGGAACCAATGAGCATCCAGTTTTCACCAGGTCAGATATCCACTGCTAGACGAGCATGTCGATAAATCTTTAACTAATTTACTACAAAAACCTAACATTTCTTTACCATGTGCTTTTGACATTTTCATTATAACATACTGGCATTTAAGATATAAGACAACAATGCTGTATTTTGAATCATATTAACATTGCTTTGTGAATTTGCCCTTCACCATTCAAGGACAACATTTTACTGCTAGAAAATGTGTACACACGAAGTAAAATTACAAAGTATTCTTATCTACACGATAATGATGCAATTCATTCTGACATTAGTTAACCTCCTGTTTCGCATAGACCTGATCTACACATTTCGTATCACTGTATATACACACAAGTTTATAGTGTCTAGATTATGTTGGCAACATTGAAAATTGTTTCTCTTTGGTTGACTTGGCTCCGCTGCCTAAGTCAATATCTACTCTTCTGCATGTCCTATTACAGCATCAGGCCCAGCAGAACCAACCAACCAATACTCTAACATCTCCCTTCCTGCTGCATAGGCATCCACCTTCTTGACATTTTGTTTACCACTTCTCATGATTTTCAATACTTAATAATTTCACTAGTCAAATAATAGATCTTTTTATCATAGACATTTTCCAGCCAGATGACAACAAAACTGTGCTTTTGTTTCAAACATCAACCAGCCGAATAAACTGCCTTGCTCTTTTTCTTGTTCTGTTAATAAGTTTCAAATCAAGTATCAACCAGCTGAGATATATAATTGTAATCGGTTACATTTCTGTTAATAAAGCTGACAAAATAAGACACTTTTTTAACAACAAAAAACTGTCTGTAACACTGGCCCCAAAACATAAAGAAACAAGAACACTGTAGCAACTGGATGGCCGTAGCAATGAGGGGTGTCAGGGCGCTACGACATACCCCAACAGCATCAGTGGTGAGGTCAAGGGGTCCCTTGCCCTGGATGTACAGGGTCAGGTTGCTGACACAACTCTCTAGCATCTTCTCATGCTGACCAAATGTCATGCCGTCCGGGTTAGGCACGCCGCCTGAAGCATAACAACCACTGTCAACCCTTTGGCAATACTGACCGAACACGCTACCATTAACCTATCCATCACGTGACCTGTTACCTAGCAAAACCTCCCCTCAAACCTCCGCCCAAGTCATCAAGACATTTATTGTTCAGGCATAAATCATATTCCTGCCAGAATAGGAAGATTGTTTAGCTGCCACTGAAAGCTGATGCAGCTGTTAAAGTTTCTGATGGTAGCAGACAAACTGTTCCACAAAGTCGACGCTGCTTTGGAGAATGTCCGATCTCCGTATCACCGTATGTGACTGTTCGAGTTCGTAGCACAGTCACCAAGATTGTAGATTCAGATCGTAGAGAACGTATTTGTCTGTAAATGGACAGCAGTTCGCTCAAGTATAATGATGCTCCATTGTTTGGTGGTGTACAGCACGGTAGGTATGTGACATATGATCTTATATTGTATTCGACGATGGACTGGACGCCAGTGAAGCTCCTTTACAACGGGAGTAATATATGCGAGTGGCGGCTGGTTCCTGTTATTATACGCGCGCATGCATTCTGCAGACGCTGCATTTTCGCAAATTGTTTCACGGGCAAGCCATGCAGTAAGGAATTAATGTAATCAAGTCTTGATGGATGTTATGAGAGCATGAACAAGTGTCTTCGCTGCGTCGTATGGGTGAGGTATCGACGGATTCTCCCAATGTTTCTGAGGTAGTAATATACAGTTCGGCATAAACCAACATTTGATCAAAGCTCAAATGGTATTTATGTGGGCGTTGCTGCAGCCTATATTTGAAATGTACGGTACACCGACCTAACCATGCGACAAGCTCTTCCAGCCACAACAGCTAGGCCTCTTTTTCATTCGCGCGTTACTCAGAAAGGTAATCTTTTTTATGCTGTGACGGATATAAATATTTGTTTCGGTTATAACATTTACGAGGCGCGTTGACACGCTATAACATTTTCCCAGTAGGGTTCGTTAGTTCCTCGTGGGTTGTTCTAACCGTCATCTACCGTAATTAAGGAGGGATAAGCTGTGATGGAGTGCGTCGAAATCGCTCTGGTCGGGCATTCCTTTGTCTCACGGCTTGCCCGATATTCATTGGAGCATCGCTCTCTGAATCTTGATTTGAATCCTGAGCGTTTACACGTTACCTTTGTTGCGCGAGGCGGGCTTAAAGTAAATCAATTGTATGCTTTGACGCCCGCTATATTACAAGCTAGTCGAGATGTAATTTTTCTTGACGTCGGCACTAATGACATTAACGATGCCAGTCCCGTTGAGTTGGCGGACAATGTTTTGGCGTACGCCACATACTTGATTGTGATGGCCGACGTGCGGAAAGTTGTCATTTCGCAAATGTTCTTCCGCAATGCATGCCAATCTAAATACTATATCTGCAATAATTTCAACGACAAGGTTGTCGTGTATAATAACTATTTGCGCGAAGCTTCCGAATCCCTCGACCAAGTCGATTTTTGGTGTCACCGCGGAATTTGGAAAAATTGGGCCGTTTATCTCCTAGATGGGATTCATTTCAACCAGGAGGGTAACCGCAAGTACTACAACAGCGTGCGGGGTGCAGTCATTGCTTCAGCAAATAAGCTGTGAATTGATTGGCGTTAAAGACTATGCAAACGGATGTCCTCCTACTACTTTTACTCAATTGTAAATAACAAACTATTTCTTTAACTGTCATTCACAGGTTTTCATTAATCATAAAGTGACAATCTGCTCTACTGTCTGATACGTTCAGTACTTAACATGCATTTATGTATGTGCTGTCTCTTCTACGTCATTGGTATTGTTATTGCCATGAGCTGCTTAATATTAGCCCTCCCCCCGGTGGCCATTATTTTAGGTCCTTAAGACTAGCCCAACTGGTGGCATTTATTTAGGTCCTTAAGATTAGCCCAACTGGTGGCATTTATTTAGGTCCTTAAGATTAGCCCAACTGGTGGCATTTATTTAGGTCCTTAAGATTAGCCCAACTGGTGGTTTTTGTTTAGGTCCTTAAGTTTAGCTCAATTGGGGGCTTCTGATTAAGTCCTTAAGATTAGCCCAATTGGTGGCCGTCTTTTTGATCCTTATGATCGGCTCAAATGGTAGCCCTTTCTTAGCCCAGCTGGTGGCCTTTGGGTCAGTTGCTGGTGACCGTTGGGTCAGCTATTACATCTGTCCGACATTTTCACTGTATTTTTTTAGTTGCCTTCAGGGTGTTTTGTGCATTTACAACTGCTCACAGGGTGTTCCTATATTCCGGCGGTATGTAAGATTTTAGCTAAAGTGTTCAGTGCACAAAAACACTCTATTATAATTTTAATTGGACATATTAGTGGTACACATTTCCGCCTGTTTGCATATATGCTGCCATTATGGTGAGCGCGTTAAGGAATTGCTGTGTACATAACACTGATCACGTATATATGTTAATGTGATTAGTTACACTGTAATGGCTGTTTGGCCAGTTTCTGCCGATCCGTCCGTCTGTAGTTACAGAATGCCTCCACGAAAGCGGAAAACGCCAAAACGCTACGAAGGGGGTGCAACCGTTGGGCCAGTCCGCAGACGAGCGAGGGATGTGGGGATCAGCGCTGTGGCTCCGGCTATTGAGAACCCAATGCCCATCACCACCGCTGCACTGCAAGAGCAAATCAACCTGATGCAGCAACAGATGCAGGCCATCGGTGATGTCATCACAAATATGGCCTCCGCAACACCGGCAGCGAGGCCGGTAGCATCGGCAGCCGCCGGTTCAGCAGCGACAGCAGCAATGGAGGAGACAGCCACATTGTCTTCCCCAGTGCATACAGAGGGAGGTGAGGACGTGAAGTTCTACCCGTCTACCATGAACACTTTTGCTTCTGTACCGCTAGGCAGCTTGGTTGACGACCGTATCAAGTAAAAAATCTGGGGGAAACAATTTGTTGACTTAAGTCTCCTTGCTGGTGAATCCACACCACAAACCTTGTTGGTTCTCGATCCTGTCACCCAAACATCAAATGTGCATGTCAAAGATCAGCCTACCACAAAAATTACCAACATCGAGCAGTGGTCCAAAACATTTCTAGTATATATAGCTATTTATGCCCAACAACATCCCACTGAGATTCAGGACATCCTCAAATATATGCAATTTATTCGTTCTTTGGGGACCAGCTCACACCCTAGCGTGTTTCTGACATATGACAAGGATTTTCGAAAATTACGAGCCATCAATTCCATGCCTTGGTATCATCTCCACCCGGAAATTTATCATCACGTGACCCGTAAGGCCACCAGTGTCTCCAAACAAACCGTCTTTCCCATACGAAAGCAGCCAGATCCCCGTCGGCAGTTCTTTCCTGCCGGCTACTGTTTTGCCTTCTGTGCCACTGGGATCTGCAAATACCCAACATGTGCCTATAAGCACACATGCCCCACCTGCAATGGCCCACATGTCCCATCACAATGCCCAGCCAAACGCCGAACCCCTGCCTTCCTCAGACCTCCGGCTCCCAACACCGGTCTGCGCCGCCCAGCTTCGACGATTGCTAAACGAAAGTAGTTACGATGCCACAGCAACAGACACACTTGTCAATGGATTTCTAGACGGTTTCCGTATCCCCTTTGAGGAGGACCTAAGTCACAGGTCAATACCATGTAATCACCCATCTCTTTTATTAAATCTTGCAGTGGCCAGTGACATGATTCATAAGGAAAACGGCTTGGGTCGTATAGCGGGCCCCTTCACATCAGTACCTTTACACGATTATGTGGTATCACCACTGGGACTCATCCCTAAGAAAGAGCCCGGAAAATTTAGAATTATTCACGATCTGTCATTTCCAAAAGGAGATTCTGTAAATTCTGGTATACCAAAAGATTTCTGTTCAGTCTCTTATGAAGATTATGATTTTTTTGTGTCGTTAACAACAGTAGGACAGGGCTGCTTTATTGCCAAAGCGGATATCGAATCTGCCTTTAGAATCGTGCCGATACATCCTTATGACTATCATCTACTGGGGTTTACCTTTGACGGCCACTACTATTACGATAAGTGTCTTCCTATGGGTTGTGCTATATCGTGCAAAATATTCGAGCAGTTTAGCTGTGCACTACAATGGATTCTACAAACCTCATTCCACGTGACATACATGTCACACATATTGGATGACTTTATTTTCCTGTCGCCTTCGGAACATGTCTGTAATGTATACATACAGCAGTTTTTTTCGTTGGCCCAATTGTTGTCTATTCCTGTGAATCAGAGGGAAACCGTGGTTCCGTCCACGTGTGTCATTGTTCATGGCATTGAAATAGACACTGTGCGGATGCAGGCTAGGCTGCCACAGGATAAACTGGATGCTGCAATTCAGTTAGTAAGGGCCTATCGTCGTCGTCGGTTCCAGGACACGCCAGACCTGCGCAGGCAGTATGGCCTCGAGCCAGTACCGTCGGTCATCCCGCCGGATCTCCAGCCCTGGCCTCTGTAATCCAGCAACTATTGAACGGTTCGTTGACAGACCTCACCATTAAATCATACCAGAAGAGTATCGCAATGTTTCATGATTTCTGTCAATCGCATCTCCACATTACTCGGTGGTTTCCATCGAACACATCAGCTGTGGTTTCTTTCATCGCATTTTCCTTTCAAAAAGGATATGCGCCTTCATCTATTGCCAGTACATTATCTGCTGTTTCATACGTCCATAAAATGCATCACCTTGTCGATCCAACTGCTACGTTTGTCGTTCGGAAACTTTTACATGGGGCAGCCAAGCTGAAGCCATCCTGTGATCAGAGGGCACCAGTTACAAAACCCGTTCTACAACAATTGGTCAGTTCTACTCCACATATTTCACCTTGTTATTACAATAGCCTTTTGACTTCAGCAATGTATCTCTTGGCATTCCATGCTTTCTTAAGAATTGGGGAAGTTGCTGCTGCAACACCAGCTCGATCTAGTAGTGTTTTGCAGATGAGCCAGCTGGCACTATCATCTTCTGAATGTACAGTCGTTTTTCACACTTACAAGCATTACCATGGCCCTCCAGTGTCTTTATCTATTCCAGCTCATCCGGATTCCATCTTTTGTCCAGTAAAGGCTGTCAGATTGTATTTGGCAGTGGGGGAAGGTCACCAGGACCAGTATTTATTTTTCCAGGAGGTACTCCTGTTTCAAAATCTTTCTTCAATGACCAGCTGAAAAAATCCTTGACTTGGGCAGGTTTATCAACTATGTCTTATAAAGGTCATAGTTTCCGCATCGGTGCCGCCACTACAGCAGCAATGCAGGGGGTGTCGGATGAGGAAATCCAACGTATGGGACGCTGGAGATCCCAAGCCTTTCGCAAATATATCCGGATCCCTATGTTGCATCTACAATGACCAACACGTAGAATGTCAGAAGAGAGTAAATAAACACACTAGATATCCGAGTTCGTTATTTTTAGTGACCAGGAGGCTTTCTACTTAGGTGGGGCTTCCCAGGTTTTAGCTCTGATCAGTGGATTCTTAGGGTAATTAATGCTTGCCATGAAATACACCTAAACTGTAGTGGTACTTAGATATGCTTTCTACTTAGGTGGGGCTATCTAGGTTTCATGATGCGTGTTGAATTTTTGGCAATAGTTTTACATGTGATAAGATGCACAGAGTTAATACTAGCCACAAGGGATGCTTATTACTTGGGCATTCGATGGAAACAAACATAATATTTATGTTGTATAAAACCTTTATGCTGATGCTTATCTGCTTGCAGTGTTCCGATTTAAGGTAGAGTTGTGCTTTCTACTTAGGTGGTACATCATATGTATATGCCCTGCAATAGTAATGTCGAGCCATCAATTACACGCGGGTATTGTGTTACTTGGATACGTTTTCTACTTAGATGGGGCTATATAAGTAACATTATTCGTGTTCTTATATTGGCAATCAGGGTTGTGTTAATACACAATATTTGTTGTTTTCACCACCAATGCTTTCTACTTAGGTGGGGCGGTACGTGGAAACAAATGTGTACTATTGGCGTTTATGATGATATTTATATCCAGTTTTAGGGGATATGTGAATCTTGTGGGGTGGGGGAGCCATCCTGCAATCGTTGATTACCGAATGGCCGGATGTGGTTGGTTCCCCCACCTTTGCTGTTCTCATTTAGATTATAATCATCTTGGCTAGGTAATGAATGATCATTTTAATTATGTAATCTGCATAATATATTCATGCATAGTGATTGTGGCTTTATATATAAAGCTCTTATACAAACTTATATCTGCCTTGTGTTATTCAGCAAATTAGCCACGATTCATATCCTTGTAACAAGCAGCGTCGGCACACATAAAACCAACATTTGATCAAAGCTCAAATGGTATTTATGTGGGCGTTGCTGCAGCCTATATTTGAAATGTACGGTACACCGACCTAACCATGGAACAAGCTCTTCCAGCCACAACAGCTGGGCCTCTTTTTCATTCGCGCGTTACTCAGAAAGGTAATCTTTTTTATGCTGTGACGGATATAAATATTTGTTTCGGTTATAACATTTACGAGGCGCGTTGACACGCTATAACATTTCCCAGTAGGGTTCGTTAGTTCCTCGTGGGTTGTTCTAACCGTCATGTACCGTAATTAAGGATAACATATTTGTTTTCCCACCCGTCCAGCCCCAACTACACCTGTATTTTTGGTATATATTTTTGGTTAGGTCGGTTTGCTAACAGGGTTATGAATTTGCATATTCGTCAACGATCATTAGGTTTTAACAAGACATTACACTGTATGTTAAATAAAGGGAAGTATGTTTATAATAACTAAACATACATCGGTTCTCATTTGCAGTGTCAGTTATCGATGTGTACGTGGGGTTTTAGGGCGGAGGTGGTTACCTTGCGCTTTCCCCACTATTGATTATTTGCATAGATATTCATTCACAAGCCTTCAAATTGATATTAGTTGATTCGGTGGGTCATTCCACCTGCGTGTTGTTGGTTCCCCCACCTTTGCTGTTCTCATTTAGATTATAATCATGTTGGCTAGGTAATGAATGATCATTTTAATTATGTAATCTGCATAATATATTCATGCATAGTGATTGTGGCTTTATATATAAAGCTCTTATACAAACTTATATCTGCCTTGTGTTATTCAGCAAACTAGCCACGATTCATATCCTTGTAACAAGCAGCGTCGGCACACATAAAGGAATTTTTACGTGTTGCGTGGGTCTTACTTATAGGTATTGATCGTATATAACCCCAAGATCACGGACGGAAGATTATTGTAGTTGTTGTTGTTCACCGACCGTAACAGCTATGTTGGGTAACGCTTTAAATCCGCAGTGTTGACTGAACTACTTTTATTTTATACTTGAGTAAAATCACAAATGATTCACCTCTAAATTATTTAAGTAAAAGTAAATTAAAGTACATTGAAAAAAACATACTTGAGTAAAAATAACTTTCAAAAGTACTTGAAGTAAGAATAAAAGTAAAAGTACAATTCAACGTTTTAATGTCAACATTACAGCAGGCACACAAAATGCGAGACTAAAATAACTACTTTACTCAATAACAGTCACTAAAATAAAATAACTACTGCATAGTCTACTAAAATCACAACCACACGCGATCAGTCTGTTGGGTGTAGCTCTCGGTTGGTGACGATGGGGACTGATCAATCATGGCCCTTTTTCTGGACACGCCTTTTGTCAATAATCCGTCAAAAAACATATTCACATTCGATTTCTAGATATACCCCCTTGGTTGCCCGACTAAAAGATCCGGACAAACTGTCCACGTGATGTCAGTACTCTAGTGGCTTTGCCGTTGACGCGATAATACAGACACCGTGAGGTGGCGCCACCATTTGTTGAGTAAATTCCACATGGCATGCTGTCGTTATTATTGCGACGAATAGGTCGCAAGTAACACTGGATATCTGGAATAGTGTGTATTGACATTGGAAATCTGTATGCCTGTCAAGTAAGTAATACAATATAGTCAACCTGTTTAGAAACTACACGTGAAATATAACTAATTAACTTAGTATTGGTGAAATAAAGTCGCTCAACATGTTTATGAGGGGGGGTTAACAAGTTGACAAACCACAAGGGGATCCGGTGTGGTGGGCTCCGATTACGCTGTGTCCAGATTCTCTGGCTCTGCCGACACTTTGACGGCGACGGTAGCGGGCCCAGAACAGGAGCATGCCAGGATGTCGCCTTGTTAGTAACGTGGTTTGCGTTAATAATGCGAAATGTTTTCCAATATAATGAATTGATTGTTTGTGGTTTTGAATATCAAATTCAGTGTTTCCCCTAGGACTGAATAAAATGATGGGCGAGGTGGTGGCCTTAAATTATCACCACCAGACCTGTGGCCGGTTGCATGACACATACCTAAGTCCAAATTCCGCCCAAGTTAGGGTCATTAGCTCCTAGGTGGCACATAGCCAGTAGGGGCGGTTGCATGACACGCACCCAGCTGAGTTGGCGCGCAAATTAGGGCGCAACTCCTGGGACAACCTCGAGCAGCCCTAACTCCAGCTAGGTGTCACATAGCGCGTTTTACTAATGGCCGCGATCGTTCACGACGTATACTGGCGCCGACAATTAAGAAGAAATCGCGTTTTTAGAGATCATTCAAACCCCCTGGATACGTACAACGACGTTCAGCTGTTTGAAAGGTATCGGTTCAGAAGAGTTGATCTATTCAGAATCGTCGACGAAATTCGTGGCGACTTAGAATTTGGATATAGCCGAAAGGAATTCTTGTCGCCCGAACTTCAAGTGTTAACTGCGTTGCGATTTTTCGCGACTGGGTCCTTCCAGAATATTGTTGGCGATACAATACTGACACATAAATCGACCGTTAGTAGAACAATTTATCCTGTGTCGCAAGCTTTGTGTGAGCGCGCGCGAAGATGGATTTTCTTTCCCCGACAGCGAGAAGCGAATCGGCAGAAACGGTTGTTTTATGCCATGGCAAGTTTTCCAAACGTGATCGGTTGCGTTGATGGGATGCACGTGAAGTTGCAGGCTCCGGTCGTAAATGAATACGAATATGTCAACAGGAGCGGCAGACACAGCATCAATGTGATGCCGAACTGCGCATTTTAAATTATGTAGTCAAATATCCGGGATCGGCACATGATGCACGAATTTTGAGGGAGGGTTCAGTTTGGAGAGCCTTCGAGGGGAATCATCGTCCTCTTGACGGCTTTATTCTGGGAGACAGTGCTTACCCGTTACGAGAATGGCTGCTGACACCTTTTATAAATCCACAGAAATCGCTTACAGCCGCGCCTTTGTCAGCACGAGAGTAACAATCGAAAGATGTAACGGTGTCCTGAAACGGCGATTCCACTCTCTACACACAGAATTGCGGTACTGTCCAGAGAGGGCATGCCAAATCATTACAGCGTGCTTGGTGTTGCATAATATGGCTTTGGAATTTGGCACACCCAACCCCGACCCACAAGACAACAATGACGATGATGCTGATAACACGGTCTGCAACGACAATCCCACCATTTCAGGAAGAGCTATGCGTCAACGTATTGTTCAACAGCACTTTACAAGAAGGTAAGTCTTTGTCAACAGGAAGCTTTATTAATTAGATAATACCTATTATATAAATAAACAACATGCTATATTAACATCCCATGGCTTGTGACTTGCTAATAACGTAATAAAGTGGATGTTCCTGCAAAATCGCAATAGCATTTACGAAGATTTTATTCATCACCATCCAAGCAGAAACTCACTCAACAAAGAGCTATTTGACGATAACTTATAATCTGACGCAATGGCAAATTATCTAGTAAACTCACAATGCAAAATTATGTCAAAGACTCTCTTACATATTTTTTAAGTATATGTATACTGTGAATTTACTGACTAAGCACACAACAATTAGTGGTAGAAACAAAGTCAGATCAAACGCAAATCGTGGTATGTGGTTAACTGTATAACTACTATGTTCGGGTTACTGTTGTGCTAATTTCTTTTGCAGCAGTTGAATTTCAAGCTGAAGTTTTATTTTTTTTAGATCTTTTATTCCAATGTCTTTTTGCAGGTAGATGGCCTAGAGGTCGTCAACAGTTGATGTGGACTGTCTCCTCTTCCTGCTCGTGGCGACTGGCGAGACGATTGAAGGTTCTCTCACCCGCAACGTGTCATTGTCATCAGCTCCCACAGTGACATTGTCTCCAAAGTCTAAAGGAGTGCTGCACCTTGTGGGATTACTACTACTACTGCTGCTGCATGGACGATCTGTAACAATAAGTTATATGTCATGCCAAGGCATTGTGGTGGAATGCAATTTTTTTTCATATTTGGTGTACTTTTTAACACACCAATTATTGTTTAACATTTACATTAACATAGACAGGATTTGGTGTACTATGGTACCCACACCCTTGCATGTCAAAGGTACTGTGGCTGGAAAGAAGTTATAGGGTCAGTTGTTAAAATTTGATAACATATTTAATACATTTGTACATGATACAATCTGAAATTGCTTGCAAGAAAAAACAATAATGATTATTGAGTGGTTTGTGTAAAACAAGCAACAGTCTATTTATTCACTGCCACATTCACAATTAAACAATAATTTTAACTGACACACGATTTGATGTCATCAGCAGATGACCAAAATTCATAATCATGGAATGCATTAATATTTATATATGTTTTGTACCTCAAATAAAAAGTTATGTATGACATCTTACCATCGAAGTTCTCACCCCTGATTGGAGTGACAGGAACAGCGTCGGCAACCTGGAGTTGTTCTGCTGCACCAATGACTCTGGAACATAATCATTACATTGATGTTGTGTTGTGTAACTCCAAAGCCTGGGCATAGGAACATCCCGAGACGTGAGTAGTATATAGGTATGTCTGGAGGGGTATCCTAAGGAGTTTCGGAGTCATTTTAAGGAGTTTCGGAGTCATTGTGGTTGATAATAGGGAGGTTTCGAAAGCCGCCCCCCTGAGCAAAGTGCGTAGTCACGTGACCGTATGTAGGAGTGTGTGTAGCGCCTCCTAGCGGTGGAATGAGTAGCCATGGAAGGGTTATTGTGTATATATGAGAGACTGAAGAGGGAATAACAAAAGTTCAAAGAGGAAAGGTATTGAAAGAAACGAAAGATCAAAGAGTCATAACGAAAGATCAAAGAGAAAAGTTTTAAAAGGTGATGAAAGGTGTATAATGAGAGATAAAGAAGTAAACGGAATGATGTAATAACGAAAGAACAAAGAGAAAACGTTATGATATATATATATATGAAACTTTAAAATGTGTATAGGTATGCTTGTATGTATGTATGTGTATATGAAAGAGAGAATATATATATATATATGAAACTTTAAAATGTGTATAGGTATGCTAGTATGTATGTATGTGTATATGAAAGAGAGAATATATATATATATATATATAATATAATATAATAGCCAACAAACACCACAGTTTGAAAGTTGAATGTTTTATTGATGTCAACGAACTACGAAATCTACAAAGCCGTCATCACTGTCGTATGACTCCTCACACCAATTGTCCATGTCCCCCGTGTCGACAGGGACAACAGGGTCGGGGTCAACCCAAGGATTGGGGGGATCGTAAAGGTCCCGTGTCTGGACCAGCTCCGCCATGACTCTGTAGAATGTATACCTATGGTATTCGCGGAGCTCTTCGTCTCTGGAACATACATTAAAACTCTCAAAGCGTATGAACGAGACGTTAAATATAGGAAAACTTTGAAAATACTTCTCTGAAACATATATGAAACAGTTGAAAATAATCAAGCGAGGGAATAAGGCAACGATGTAACCAGACACCGCGTAGGGAACCGACACACGATAAAAGGGCAAGCTAGATCAACGGACTATGATACAATACGTAATGGAGACGTCTCCTGACGCAATCGGTAACCAAACACCGCGTAGTTAGTCGAAACGACAAACATTGAAGAAAATAGTAAAATAATCGTTGAACACTCACGTGTAATCATCATCGATATCGGAGTCATCACTACTCCAGGTGTCATTGGTGTCATCGGGAGACCTGAAAGGTAATATAACGAACGTAAACATAGACAACCGTGAGTGACACATAACGAACGTAAGAGCATGATATGATAGAGGTGAGACGTCACAGGTAGTTTATGTGAAGAACACTGTGATTATGTATGATACGTATAGGATATCTATCGGATGAAACGAAGCAAAGAATATATATATATATATATATATATTTGTATTATAATAATAATAAAAGTACTTACACAACTTCGAATCCATCGTCGCGAAGACGCCATTCAGCAAGGAGTTGAATCCAGGGTATCAACGACATTGTGAATGAGATGAAGAATGTAACAAACGAACCGGTATATATATAGATAGAGCATACGTATGCAGACACACTATGAAGACAACGTGTGGAACACACGGTAGAGTGGAAATATACCGGGGTATGAAAAGCACCCAGGGACGTATCTAGGGACGTCACCTGGACGATGCCTGATTAACAACGTGGTTATGTCGAAGTGGTAAAGTACAAACCGATATCAGTCATATGACGGAGGGAACCAGCTGTTGGTGATAAGCGCGTGATGCCAATTAGACGACAATGCGCCTTATCAGAACGCTAACAATACAGTCAGAAGAAAAGAACTCTGTGAGTGCTCAGCGATGAAACATATGGTGGTCAAGAGCTTGGATATACAATTCAGGGGTGCTGGTCACTTCCTATCGAATTTCTATCTATGTGAAATACATATATGGGGCGAAGTCTTTACTTGCACAGAAGCAGCATATCAGTTTAAAAAAGCTAGACATTTTCACGACGAGAACACAGCGAGAAAGATTCAGACCGCGCGCACTGGAATACAAGCGAAATACTGGAGTAAAAGGATCCGTTGGATATCCGATCGAGTCGTTTCATGGCTGTCACAACGTCGGAGCGTGATGCATGCTATACTAGCCGTCAAGTTTCGTGTCTCTGAACTACGTCAACGCTTGTTGGCTACAGGTGACGCACGACTTATCGAGAATGTACCCAGTGCAGAGGGGTTTTGGGGTAAGAACTCAAACCGTAACAAACCAGGTGAGAATATACTCGGTGTGATACTTATGCAGGTGAGAGACTTCGTTAGACAGCGCTCTATACGGCTTACATAAGGCGCTCATTAAAAACAGACAGGCAGCCACGCGGTGACAAAGTACGGGAGAGTGAGAGATAAGGTCACGCGCACGATAAGATGCGAACAGCCAGGGGCGCGTTATCATCAGCTAGGGGTGTCACGCGCTCGATCCCTGGAGGGATTGAACTGTATATAAACCCACGGTAAATCTAACAAGACAAACACTCTCTCTCTCGCTGCCGTTCAAAGCTCTTCACCGATACCTACACAACAAGATGGCGATGTCCAATGTCAACGAGGAAATCCTTCTGGCAGAACTCGAACAAGTAAGTGACGGAACGTACGCATTTGTTCGCCCACTGACACTAGTGACATGTGCTCTGTCCCCCGAATACGTATGTTATCCGGCGTGTAAAGTATGTAGTCGGAAAGTTCGTCTTGAAACAACGAAAGGAGGGCACCATAACGTCAGTATATGCCTGACCCACGGGCGTCAGAAGGGAACTGCGTGTGGTCCAAAACGGACACGACGATGCCGTGGACACATCCGGTTCTGTTTGGTGGCGTACAGGACCTGGAACTAAATATCCAGAGTTTAGCGGCGGTCCTGTTCGTCACCAAACGATGTAACCTCGATACGGCAGTGCAGACGATTTGCCGCGAACTGGCACGGAACATTGAGTCCGCTGAGCACGTTGCGTATATCACGGACTCACTCCAGAAGCGTCTGCAGTGACGACAAGAGGAAATGCGCCCCTACGCTATAGCTGGGGTTATAGGCGCCGCTTGTCTGTCACTGTAGGCGCTTAGCTTAGCTTATACTCGCTTTTATTTTGTAATTCGACGAATAAAGATGTATGTATGTAATCCAGGAATTCGGTGTCTGTTGTTCTTGTCATAGCTCGTTACGATCGATGAATACATACCCCTCCGTCTATATACACGCACACTCATACAAGCTCCTATGACGTCACACTAGACTATATAGACGCGTACAAGGATCTCCTATCCTTCAGTTGTAGGTAGACGATGAAGCAGCACACGTGTCGTCACTGTGGTCTCGTGCTCGATACACACGCCGACATACAACGCCACATAGACCAAACGCATACATCAACACACGACGACGATCATGCTTACAGTAAACCAGCGCCACGAGTGGTGCCATCTGGCGAACCACCAAAAAGTACTAGACACCCCTGTTCGAGATGTGGAAGAGACTTCACGAGACGTAGCAACCTGCTACGTCACAACAGACAACCTTGTGACACCTCACTACACCGCTGCGAGATATGTACACGTGAGTTCACGAGACGTGACAACTTGGTACATCATATCAAGACGGTATGCAGCCGACGGGCGGAAGCGAACGAGCCACCCCTACGCAAACAAGCGAGATGTGCAGAGCGACCACGTGTGAGTGCCGACGATGACGACCCTTACAGTAAACCACCGCCACGAGTGGTACCATCTGGCGAACCACCACAAAGTACTAGGTACCCCTGTTCGAGATGTGGAAGAGACTTCACGAGACGTGGCAACCTGCTACGTCACAACAGGCAACCTTGTGACACTTCACAAAAAACACTACACCGCTGCGAGATATGTGCACGTGAGTTCACGAGACGTGACAACTTGGTACATCATATCAAGACGGTATGCAGCCGACGTGCGGAAGCGAGCGAGCCACCCCTACGCAAACGAGCGAGATGCGCAGAGCGACCACGTGTGAGTGCCGCCGATGACGATCCGATACAACCACCGCCCCGACTCCCCTTCGCCGATACTCTATCGAGGGAACTACGAGACGTCATCCGAGAGCACTGGATGACCATCCGAAACCACATGGCTAGAGGACCCGTGCAATCCAGGTACAATTACAGAGTATCGACACTGGACACGAGCGTCCTAGAACCGTCACTGAAGATCATGTTCCGCGAACAGACGCACGCCTTTAAGATTAATCTTAGTTATGGTTTTGTTCTAAGGAACAAGACCACGAACAGGTACAGGTATTATCATTCGTCTTGTAACTGTTGCGGGCGTTACCTCGACGAGCCGTGTCTGATCACAAACACTGCAGACTTTGATGCGTTTCTGGAACGCATCCGAGAAACAGACGTGCTGCAGTGGGTCATCAATCAGCGTCCGGACAGTCAATGGGTGTGCGAGGTGGTCACGAATGTCACCTTCTTCGTCAATCACATCGTAGATCATCCGATAGGATGTGTGGACATCACACTACCGAGGTACATCAAACGAAACAAAGCCGTCATCGGATTGGAAAGAGACCCCGTCAACAAGACAAAGTACACCGACAATCTGTGTCTCTTCCGGTGTCTGGCTCTGCATCGTGGATGCGATCGATACCACCTGGAACCCGCCGTGAAGCTACTCTACGCGAAGTACGACTGTGACGGAGTGGCAATGAAAGACTTTGACGGGGTGGTAATGAAAGACTTTGACGGGGTGACAATGGACGATATCTATCGCGTCGAGACCACCTTTGAGACCAACGTGTGCGTCTACAAGCTCGTCGAACCGGAAGAAGAAGGCGGAAAGGTGACTGCCGAACTCGTACGCCGGTCCTTGTGTCACTATCCCGAAACGATGTACGTCAATCTTCACGAGACACACTGTTCCTACATACAAGACGTGAACATGTACTGTCACTCTTATCGATGTAGGAAGTGTGGCGACTCGCTATGGAAAGACGCCCCCCATCTAGAACGACACGAACGCGGGTGTACGGGAGGCGTGCGAAAGATCTATCCCGGTGGTGTCTATCATCCGTCGCCGACAGTCTTCCAGTGCTTGGACGACGAAAACATTCACGTTAGCGAGTGTTTGCGTTACTATCCGTATCGCGCCACCTTCGACTTCGAGTCCTGGTTCGATACGTCACAGCTTCCGTCGGACAGCGCCAAAGTCCACTGGGTGGCTCGTCACGTACCGTTGAGCGTGTCCCTGGCGAGTAACGTACCCGGATTCGAACAGGTACAATGTCTGATCACGGACGGTGACAGCAACAAGTTGGTAGCCAACATGATGGGTATCCTTCAGACGATGAGTGAAGCAGCCTACGACGCCATCGTAGACAGTTACGAGGGTACACTACTCGAAATCGGGGAGGCTATCACGACGTGGGACGAACAGGAGGCATCCGCTGCAGAAGGAGACGACAACGAGTCACGACGAAAACCGACCAATCCCTACAAAACTCTCATGGGTCAATTGTACGGTTGGCTTCATCAGTTGCCCGTCATCGGCTTCAACTCGAGCAGGTACGATCTGAACGTCGTCAAACAGTTCCTGGTACCCTACTTCCTGTCCGAAAAGACACCAACAGAGGACGGGGAGGAGGAGGAGGAGGAAGAGAGGAAGGATGCAGGGACGTTTCACGTGATCAAACGCGGCAACACGTTTATGTGTCTATCGACGGACGACCTCAAATTCCTCGATATGACTCATTATATCGCCCCTGGATTCTCGTACGACAAGTACCTGAAAGCGTACGGTTGTGAGGTCACGAAAGGTCACTTCCCGTACGAATACATGGACAGCTTGGAGAGACTCGACGATACCGTTCTACCTCCCAAAGAGGCCTTCTTCAGTCGACTGAAGAACGAAGGTATATCCGACGACGACTACACGCGATGTCGGAAGGTGTGGCGAGACAACGACATGGAGACTCTACGAGACTTTCTCGTCTGGTATAACAACAGAGACGTCGTGCCGTTCTTGGAAGCCATCGACAAACAGTTCGACTTCTACCGACACCGCGGTATCGACATGTTCAAACAAGGGATCAGTATACCTGGTTTGACCTTGTCCTATCTGTTCACCTACGTACCGAAGAGGACGTTCTTTACGCTCTTCAACGAGACGAACAAGGACGCCCACCAGCTCGTCAGAGAGAACATCGTCGGAGGACCGTCACTCATCTTCACCAGACACCACGAGAAGGGGGTCACGAAGATACGTCGTAACGACTACGGTGATGCGGCTCGAACGTGTCAGTCCATCGTCGGCTATGATGCGAATGCATTGTATCTGTGGTCGATATCGCAAGAGATGCCAACGGGATGGTACACGCGACGACGGGAAGAGAAGGAGTTCCGACCCGAAGCGGCACAGCCCACAGGTCAGATGGCTGCCGAATGGCTGACGTGGGAGTCCGAAAGCACGGGACTCGCCATACGACACCAGACCAACGGTCGAGAGAAGCGCATCGGTAAACTATCGGTGGACGGTTGGTGTAGCGAAACGAAGACGGCCTATCAATTTCACGGGTGCTACTATCACGGTTGTCCGTGTACCGGTCGTGAGGTCAACGAGGTCAACGGGAAACCCATGACGCAACTACTCGCCGAAACGCAAAAGAACACGGCCTATCTTCGACACTTTGTGAGTGTCGTCGAGATGTGGGAATGCGAGTGGAAGGTCGCGAGACGCGATCCGTGCGTGAAACAGTTTCTGGACGTTCGACAACGTCGTCGACACGTGCGCTGGAAAATGACGACACAACAGATCCTGACAGGGGTGCGCAACGGTAGCGTGTTCGGTATGATTCAGTGCGACATACGTGTACCGGAGGTACTGCGCGCGCACTTTGCCGAGATGCAGCCCATCTTCAAGAACATTCACCTGACCCGCGACGACCTCGGACCGTTCATGCGTCGCTACGCTGAAGAACACGACATCATGGCGACTCCGCGTCGCATGCTCGTCGGGAGTTATCGTGGAGATAAGATCTTGCTCGCTACACCACTCTTGCGATGGTACCTCGCGCACGGACTCGAGGTGACGCACGTCTACCAGGTCATCGAGTACACACCGGTCGCCTGCTTCCGCCGATTCGGCGAGGCGGTGTCCACTGCACGTCGCGAAGGAGACGCCCATCCCGACAAGGCCATGATCGCGGATACCAACAAACTTATGGGCAATTCTTCCTATGGGAAATTTATCACCAATGTCGATAAGCACCGCGAAGTCACCTACTGCACGGAGAAGAGCGCATCGTCCGCTATCAACAATCATCGCTTCCGTCAACTCGACGTCGTCACCGCCAATGCGTACGAGATCGAAATGCACAAGCGCACCGTCAAATACGCTCTGCCTACGCACGTGGGATTCTTCGTGTTGCAGTGGGCCAAACTGCGCATGTTGGAGTTCTACTACGACTTCATGATCAGGTACGTGGATCGTCCGCTGTTCGAGTACTGCGAAACCGATACGGATAGCGCCTATTTGGCTCTGGCCGGAGAGTCCGTCGATGACCTCGTGACTCCGGCACTACGCGACCACTACTATCGTCACCGCTCCGAATGGCTACGGTCCGAATGTTGCGACGATCATCGAAACGACTACATACGCTGTCGCCTGGCCGGACGTCCGTGGAACGGTACCGAGACGTGTTGCAAGGAGCGCACGGCGTACGACAAGAGAACACCTGGACTCTTCAAGGTCGAATGGTCCGGCGACTGTTTCCTGGGACTGTGCAGCAAGACCTACTATTGTTCGGGTACGGTCGATAAATACACCACCAAAGGACTGAACAAACGACTCAACGCCATCGACAAGCAGGCGTTCCTGGACGTGCTGACCAGTCGTCGTAGTGGAAGCGGAGTGAACCGTGGGTTCCGGGTCAATCACTCGTCCGTGCTGACGTACACCCAGGAACGCGCGGCGTTGACCTACTTCTATGCCAAGCGCGTGGTCAACGAGGACGGAATCACCACGGGTCCGGTGGACGTGTAACACCGAACCACTGCTGACACGATGAGGAAATGCGCCCCTACGTCAGTTGGGGTTATAGGCGCCTCTAGCTGTCACGCGGTTAGTAGGTGGGAGACACACGAAAAAAATAACACTATTTAGTCAGATACCACGCAATCGATAGTCATAACGCAGCATGTCACGGACGGGAACGGTCGTAGCTGTAGCACTAGTGGGAATACTCGTTGGTGTGACGGAGGTGTCGTAGTATCTAACAGCACAGCGGACAACGTGTCGAACAGCGACTACTACTAGACTGTTGGATAGTCTACGCGCGCCGGCACCGACGGATACCCTAGGACGCAAAGTACAGGTGCTCGACGACGAGATGAAAGTCATACTCGACAGACAAGATCTCGCCGACGGTGACAAGGTCGTCATGTATAATCAAGTGTTGCAACGTCACAACGCGTTGGCCGATCGACGCGTGCACGAACCAGTACGCGTGATGACGGTCAACAAGGACACGATGGTCACAGCGGCGGCGGCGGCGGCGGGGGCGGCGGCGGCGGACCCGACCCCGCCAGAGGCGGGGGCGACAGGTATGGAAGCGGCGGTGGCGGCAGGTATGGAAGCGGACGTCGTCGACAGCGTTCCCAAGGCACTGCGGACCAAAGCTAGACTACTGATGGAACGTCTGAAACGAGACGTCGTGTGGAATGCACGTGGAGAGCTCATGCACAAAGGCGTAGCGGTACCCGGAAGTAACGTGGTGGACCTCGTGAACGATCTGTTGCGTCAACGCAAGACCGTCGCCAGTCCAACGGGGTGGCAGGTGTTTACGCGTCAACTCGGCACCATGAACCTACCCATGGAGTTGGTGGGTAACGAGGTCAGGAGACTGGCCATTCAACGGGAACAAAGGAGGAGTGCCGTAGCAGGAGCGGCCACACGGTCGGTCGGTAGAGCGCGTCGATCGCTGCAGTGGACACCCCTCACGCGGAGCCGAATGAGCCCGTCCACTCTACCTACGCCACCGGCCTCGACTAGTAAGGGATGGGAGGATCTCAGATAAAAGAGGCGCACCGTCTCGATTCGCCTACATATGTCTGTATACCGGTGTCGCTTACGCCGCACTTCCCATCGTGTGTGGCATTATCGGTGATTATATCATACGATCATGGTGCGACGACGGAAACAGTTGGAGGACGTCTACTTCGATCCCGCCAAGGTGGGAAGTTACGGAGGAATCGCGTCTTTGCGATACAACGTGCCACGCGTACCGAGAAAGATGGTCGAACAATGGCTATCGGAACAGAACGCCTATACCCTACACAAACCGGTCAGAGTTCGTTTCAAGCGACGACGCACGGTCGTCGGAGGACGGGATCAACAGTGGCAAGCCGATCTCGTCGACGTGACCAGTCTGAAAAAAGAAAACGACGGTACGACGTTCCTGCTCACGGTAATCGACGTCTTCTCGAAAGTCGCCCGATGCGTTCCGCTGAAGAACAAGTCGGCGACGTCTGTGTCGAAGGCGCTGAACGGACTCTTCGCCGATGTACAGCCGTTGTTTTTACAGACCGATAGAGGTCTGGAATTCTATAACCGTAGCGTTCGAGGTGTGTTGGACAGGTACGGCATCCAGCACTTCTCCACCTCTAACGAGGAGATCAAGGCTAGCATCGTGGAACGTTTCAATCGCACGCTAATGACACGGCTGTGGCGATACCTGACACACAAAGAATCGTGGCGATACATCGATATCCTTCCGGATCTGGTGCGCACGTACAACGACAAACCCCATCGCAGTATCGGGATGCCTCCTTCGCAGGTGGATGCGACTAATCAGGAAGAGGTATGGCAGCGTCTGTACGGTGGTCATCACGGCAAGGGCGTACCCAAGTACCACGTGGGGGATCGCGTGCGTATCAGCAAGGTCAAGAGACGATTCGCCAAAGGCTACACGGTGAATTGGACAGAGGAACTATTCACGATACGTGAGGTGCATCCGTCCGATCCGCCCGTCTATCGACTAACGGACGATCTCGGAGAGATACTGGACGGTACCTTCTACGAACCGGAGTTGCAGAAGGTGACGGTTCCGGTCGATAAACTGTACCGCGTGGAATCGATAGTACAGCGCCGCAAGGTAGGCAGGCGACGGGAGGTGTTGGTGAAATGGTTCGGATACCCTTCGAAATTCAACAGCTGGATCGACGCCAAGACTCTCGTCGGCTTATAAAGACTAGTCACGCGTCCGTCGCGATATCAGTCGTCCACGTATGGCAGACGAGACGACATCACGGATTACCGTTAGTGACGAAGAAGAAGAAGAAGACGACGTCGACGCTACTCCACCGATAAAGAAAGAGAGGACTCCGTGGCATTTCTGTGTCAAGTCGTCGTCTTGTACACGGTCATCTTGGTCAGCATCTACAACCTGACGTTCGGTCACCACGTCAATCCGACTCTTTGGACGGCCCTGTTGAGTAGTTCGTTGGGTTACCTGCTACCCAGTCCGACGTTGAAACAACAACATGGCGACGAGTGATTTCTATCTCACGTTGCCAAGCAATGCTTCCATGGACACGCACCCCGACAACACGCTGACCCACTACGTCACGACGCTACCGAAACGTATCCTACTACGGGGACAATGGGAGTGCGGACTGGTGGAGGTACAGTACCCACATAGTTGGTACAACATCGTAGGCGACGAAGCGGGCTTCGCCGTGTCACTACCGATAGATGAAGATCGAGACCCGCGATCCCTGCACACGGAGATTATCCGAATCGGAACCGGACACTATAAAGATCCGTGGTCACTGATACTCGTCATTAACGCTGCTCTACGTCGCGTGGTGGGCGAGGGACGAGTGAAACTGAGCTACAGCGTCATCACACGTAAGGTATCGGTGCACATGGCACCGAATACCGTCTTCCGCGCCGCTATGCTGACCACCGTTCTCGGCTTTCGTACCGCCACGCTGGCGGCTCTCCCGAAGGACCCCGCGGTACCCGAGTTCAAGGTACGTATCGTGGAAGGTGACACCGTGGTCACCATGGAACGGGAATCGCTCTACATCTACACGGACGTCGTGGAACCACGAGTTGTCGGTGACAGTCTCGTACCGCTGCTGCGCATCGTTTCGGTGAGCGGTCGTCATGGCGACGTCGTATCGAAGACCTTCGATAAGACTCACTACGTACCCGTGCTCTGCAAAGAGTTTGGTACGATCGAGATAGATATAAGAGACGACACGGGACACCGCGTGCCATTCGAAGTCGGCAAGGTGACAGTGACACTTCATTTCCAACGACAACGGACGCCACTGTTCTAGAGAGAGAGAGATGATTTACAACGATTACTACGCTCGTCAAGCGGGTGGTGCGCTTCCTTATTTCGCGGGTGCCCGATACCAATGAGGACACGGACTGGGAAGTCTATTCGGAGGTCTACTGCGTAGCGTCATGCCACTCGTCAAGAGAGGCGCCGTGGCGTTGGGAAAGAGAGCTCTGTCGACCGGCGCACGTATAGCCGACGACGTCCTGGCGGGACAGAACATCAGAACGGCCGCCAAACGTCGCGCCACCGCTGCAGGTAGAGAAATGATAAGCGACCTCTTGACCCCCGGTGTGCATAAGCGTATAAGACGCACACCCGCCGCGAGACGAGTCAGTACAGCCGCGAGACGTCGAAGGAAGCAGAGACCGAAGGTACGTCGTGAACCGGATATATTCGACGATGGCGTTCGTTCATAAACTATCATGCGAGGGACTCAAGAGCGAACTCGATATCTTCACCGTGCCTCCGACTCAGACCAGCATCGTCGACAGTCGCACGGTCCACTACCAACCGATGTCCTCGCTCGACTCGGGTGGTCCGATCGAATTCATCGTACCCGGCTCGGGAGACGATTACCAGGATCTCGCTAGCATGACGCTAAACATTCAGGCGAAGGTGACGCGTGCCGACGGAAGCGATCTCGATGCCGCCGATCCCGTTGCTCCCGTGAATAACTGGCTTCATTCGCTGTTCAGTCAGGTCGACCTCTACCTGAACGGAACGCTCGTGACTTCCTCGACCAACACGTACCCGTACCGCGCCTACATAGAGACGCTGCTCAGTTACGGCAACGATGCCAAGGAGACGTATCTGACGAGTCAGATGTGGTACAAGGACACGGCTAATCGTATGGATGCCGTCGTCATTGACGGTGACGATCCGACAGCCAACGCGGGGTTCGTCGCCAGACGCGCCATGATCGCCCAGAGTCGCGTGGTCGACATGACGGGACGTCTCCACCTCGATCTCTCCCATCAGGATAAACTCCTCATCAACGGTGTCGAGGCCAAGATACGTGCGGTGCGCAGTAAGGATGCGTTCGCACTCATAGCCGGCGGCGGTAACCCCGGCTACAAGATACAGATCGTCAACGCTACACTATTCGTCAGGAAGGTCACCCTGAACCCAGGCGTACAGGTGGCGCACATCAAAGCCCTCGAAAAGACCACCGCCAAGTATCCGGTGCGACCCGTCGAATGCAAGGTCTACTCCATTCCCACAGGTGCCCGATCACATACGCACGAGAACCTCTTTCTCGGTGTTCTTCCGAAACGTCTCGTGCTGGCCTGCATCGATAACGACGCCTACAACGGACGCTACGACAGGAATCCCTTTCACGCTAAAAACAACAACATCAACTTCCTCGCCGTGTACATCGACGGACGACAGATACCCGCCAAACCTTTCCAGCCCGACTTCGAGAACGATCTCTTTGTCAGGTGCTACCATAACCTGTTCACCTCGACGGGTAAGGCGTGGCAGGACGAAGGCAACGGTTTGACTCGCTACGACTTCCGACACGGCTACACCTTCTTCGCCGTGGACCTCACCCCCGATGCATGCGACGACTGCTGCTTCCATCTGGTACATAAGGGCAACGTGCGCATCGAGATTCATTTCCTCAACGCGCTGACAACCACTGTGAACGTCGTCGCCTACGCCGAATTCGAGAAGGTGCTGGAGATCGACAGGAGTCGTAACGTCATCTACGACAACTGATGGAAACCCTACAGCTCGTCCGCCTACTCACCCGCGATACGCACGCCCGTGTCGTCATGCGTGGAATCGTACCCAAAGACGTACTCCTCGAACTCCGGATAGACGCTTACCCCGTCGCCTTCGTGTGCAACACACACGACGCGGACAAACCTGGTGAACATTGGATAGCGATCTACGTAGACGCCGACGGTTGCGGCGAATACTTCTGCTCGTACGGTCTGCCGCCGCAGCACGTCGAGTTTTGTCGCTTCTTGAATAAACATTGTGTAACGTGGACTCATAATTCTAAGAGACTACAGAGTCCTGTGTCTAACGTTTGTGGACAATACTGTGTTGCTTATCTCATGTTTCGATGTCGTGGAGTTGTCATGAAGGATTTCGTAAAAGGTTTCGGCACTGATCTGATAGCAAACGATTGCCGTGTATTCGATTGGCTTAAACAACTGCAATAACCGTGTTTCATTAACGGACAGTTGTCATCATCATCATCGTCATTAACGATTCGAGCCTATGGCGCGGTGGTCACACACCCGTAAGCTCACGGCCTCTGCCGCGGTGTTCACTCACCCGTAAGTCGTATACCATCATCATCATCCCACGAGCCGCTGGCGTGGTCGTATTGACCCCTAAGCTCACGACCTCTGTCGCGGTGTTCATTCACCCACAAGTCTTGATGTACTTCGTTTAATAAAACACGGTTTCATATTATACGCTTGTATCTTTCATCAATAAAACACGTGTGCACTCGTATACTCTTGTGTTTCGTTAGTTCTTTCATACACGCGCATTCACCTTCCTTCCCGTACACAACTAATAACACTACTCCCCGTTAGGAGGCGTCACCTCTAACGTACCCACCAGGGGGCGCCTCTCGTTATACATACGGTCACGTGACTACGCACTTTGCTCAGGGGGGGCGGCTTTCGAAACCTCCCTATTATCAACCACAATGACTCCGAAACTCCTTAAAATGACTCCGAAACTCCTTAGGATACCCCTCCAGACATACCTATATACTACTGACGTGTATACACTGATGACACAAGACGTGTATACACTGATGACACGAGACGTGTATACACTGATGACACGAGACGTGTATACACTGATGACACGAGACGTGTATACACTGATGACACGAGACGTGTATACACTGATGACACGAGACGTGTATACACTGATGACACAAGACGTGTATACACTGATGACACAAGATCAAAAACAGTTACACACTACTGATGTTATAAATCGAGCTCATCTATTAATGTTTTTTTTCTGTCTCCTTTCTCTTCTGAGTCCTCCACAGACAGATCAAACGTTGTGTAATTATCAGGATTGATCGTTCAACGTAACATTCAGATTCGAGATTCGCAGCTATCACTGTTAGATCATTATGGTGCAACATTACATCAGTAGCAGTACCAAGGACAAATTGATTTAGTTACGGTGGATGCGTGTACAACCTTGTTAATTGTGACCGACTAACGTAGTTTCTAAGACAACTCACAAAGCAATTGCGGCTTATTTTAAAGGAATTAAGCACAAATAAAGAAATGACATTAGCAAACCTTCAGCTTCGCCTGCGAACAGGCCGTTGTCGCCCACATCCATGCCGCCTTCTATCCCGTCTATAAGGGCCGATTCCTCTCCGAAGATGTGGGCGATCAGATCAGTGTATATACCGTCTTTGCGACGCGGTCCACCACCTGTCCCTGGGTGTTTCCGTCTTGCCAGGTCTGCCCTCGCATCGCTGGCAAGTTTCTGCCATTTCTTTTTCAAGTCGTCAACACTACGGTGCGACTTCGAAACGGCGTTCACTTCTGATGTAACCATGTCCCATGCTACCTTCTTGTCGCGGTTGGACAGCGTCGACTTGAACCGCCCTTGGAGTGTGTTTTTACTCCTGCCATACGCCTGTATGAGGGCGATTATTTCGTCGTGAACGAAATTCTCTTTCCTATTTCGAATTTGTGGTTTTGCGTCCGCCATGATGAAATGAACTCTGGGAAGATTTGCCCTGAAAACGCGGTAATCCGCTTATCGGTTAATCGTGCCACTAGCACTTAGTTGGGCGACGTCTGGGTGCCTGTCATGCAACGCTTCCTAAGCATCTGCCCAGCTAGGTGACACCTAGGGAGTTGGGTGTAATTCGACCGCCTAAGTTGGGTGCGTGTCATGCAACCGGCCACTGGATGTCACATCCCTCCATTTTGTCCTATCTAAAGCATATCGCTCTGCTGTTAACAGCGGGAGTTCAGTGTTATGTTTTATTTGGTTGTTCCATCTTTTCCGTGGTCTTCCTCTTTTTTTGTCCGATTAAGGAATTGAATAATTCCAGTTCATATTTGAATTGACCTAATTCCTGCTACTGAAATATTATTTTAAAATATCAGTGTCCTCAGTTAAAACTGTGAATGAATTTGTGTAAATATATAAGAGTAGAGCCTAAGTTAATTTGTGTTTACAAACAGGATGGATTCTTTAAAATGACAAAATGCATGCATTACTTGTGTTCAACATGAGTTTTTGAGAAAAACAAAATCACTGCATTCAACTTGTGGTCAAACCGAGTTGTTGAAAATGTTAAAGTCCTTGCTTTTAACTTGTTTTCAACCTGGGTGAATTTCTGAAAAAATTACACTGTCCCTGCTTTCAACCTGTGTTCAACTACCATGAATTCTTAAAAATGACTAAGTCTCTGCATTCAACTTGCGTTCATCTGCTGTTGAAGTCTAAGTCCCCGCTTTCAACTTGCGTTCAACTGCAGTTGAAGTCTAAGTCCTTGCTTTCAACTTGCGTTCAACTGCAGTTGAAGTCTAAGTCCTTGCTTTCAACTTGCGTTCAACTGCAGTTGAAGTCTAAGTCCTCGCTTTCAACTTGCGTTCAACTGCTGTTGAAGTTTAAGTCCTTGCTTTCAACTTGCGTTCAACTGCTGTTGAAGTTTAAGTCCTTGCTTTCAACTGCAGTTGAAGTCTAAGTCCTCACTTTCAACTTGCGTTCAACTGCAGTTGAAGTTTAAGTCCTGGCTTTCAACTTGCGGTCAACTGCTGTTGAAGTTTAAGTGCCCGCTTTCAACTTGTGTTCAACTGCTGTTGAAGTCTAAGTCCCCGCTTTCAACTTGCGTTCAACTGCAGTTGAAGTCTAAGTCCTTGCTTTCAACTTGCGTTCAACTGCAGTTGAAGTCTAAGTCCTCGCTTTCAACTTGCGTTCAACTGCTGTTGAAGTTTAAGTCCTCGCTTTCAACTTGCGTTCAACTGCTGTTGAAGTTTAAGTCCTTGCTTTCAACTGCAGTTGAAGTCTAAGTCCTCACTTTCAACTTGCGTTCAACTGCAGTTGAAGTTTAAGTCCTGGCTTTCAACTTGCGGTCAACTGCTGTTGAAGTCTAAGTGCCCGCTTTCAACTTGTGTTCAACTGCTGTTGAAGTCTAAGTGCCCGGTTTCAACTTGCGTTCAACTGCTATTAAAGTCTAA
Source organism: Escarpia spicata (assembly GCA_963995525.1). Classification (NCBI taxonomy): domain Eukaryota; kingdom Metazoa; phylum Annelida; class Polychaeta; order Sabellida; family Siboglinidae; genus Escarpia; species Escarpia spicata. The sequence continues at coordinate 3,549,035 of OZ023208.1, forward strand.
GTGCCCGCTTTCAACTTCATCTTCACTTTCAACTTGCATTCAACTGTTGAACGCAGGTTGAACAGCAGTTGAAACCAACTTTCAACTGTTGAAATTCAACTATTCATACAGAATCAGTTGAATTTAAACTGAAACTCAGTTGAGTTTCAACTGAGTTTCAACTAAACATTTTTGTTTGGGTAGTTGTTACAGTCATTTCTTATGTTAGTAATCCAGTAACTATGGCAATCACCTCCTCGGTAAACAAAACTTGTCTATTACACTGCTACATCACCGTATTAGTAGTCCGAATTTTAGATTGTAGCATAAAACAAAATAAACGTGTATTTTGTTCAGCAATGTGTGTCTACCATCGCCTACATGTTATGTGCCTCTTCGATATTGGCATCATCTGATTATCTTAGTCTATTTTCTTAAATTGTAACAATGGCCATTGCTGGAGTTTGTTTCATGTGGGTCCAACTCTGACAGATCCCGGATGATGGCGACAGGGATATTTCTCCACCCCTCACAATGTGGGTGAAATACTCTTCCCACTTCATAGCAACAGTCATGGTAACATGAGGTGCCTCCCATCATCCATTAAGCCATTGACTGCATTCGGGCTCCAAGAATCCACTTGTCTTTGGCATCTGGCTACTTCTTCTTCCATAACTTCCAAGATCTTAAATCGTGTCTCAACCCTGCGTAAGGCTAAATAACGAGGGAAACGGCCAACCAATGTGCAGATGGAGCGATTTCAGTATTGGGAAGTTGGAGAGTCAGTCACAAAATGGATGGTGTCAAGTAACGGCATGGTTTGTTGGAGCTCTGACATCATTGCTTTAAGGAAGGCAAATGTTGAAGGCACCGAGTGGGCCGTCACACCCGACAGGCCTACGAAACTAAAAATTTTCATATTCCTATCTTCATACCATTGAGTGGATGCTTACCTGCGCTTTGTCATAGTACACAGACCCTATCTCCTCCATGTATTTGAACACACGTAACTTCAGAACATAATACAATTGATATAATATTTCCGCTAAACAGGCTTAAAGAACTTTGACATGACAAGACATAGACACAGATCATGTATGCTTATATCGTATCTGTGGTTTCCGACATGAGAAGTCATTGAAATTTGACTGAAAAGGCGTCCTTCACTTAAACAACTAACGGTTGTTTTCCCAAGGAGGATTGAAGAGTAATTTTCACAATGTTAAAGAGCAAAAAAAGCACTTTGATTTATACAACATATGCTTAGGTAAACATTTTCTTCCCGGTAGCCCATTATTTGGACATAGAACGACCGCACTATTTACACACTTTCTGTCAGTTGAAACTTAAATGTTTTGCCCTTTGGTTGCTTACGATGGTGTCAAGTTGTGACACTGTTACTCTATTTATATGTAGTGACTGTCACTTTAAATGGTCTTTAACCCAGCTTAAAGATCGTTAGCTTCAGCAAAACTGAGAAGTTCATGTTCTCAGCTCTGGCAAGGCAACATGTAAGACTCCCCTCCATCTGTTTGTATCCATCTAAAATTGTGTATATGTAATTATATGTGAGTATACAGTTTAACACAGTTTACATAATGTATCAGTTTAAACTGTAGAGTTTGTTTCTAGATGACCTGAGCATGTGGGAATGCCTGTTGGCGCTGGAATCAGACTAGTTGACCTAGTCTTTACAACCTGACCCCAGGGTAGGGTAGGTAGATAACTAGGGGGTGTTGTGTGGCACATTTGCATGTTTCCCCTAGTTTACATTATTGCTGGTGTTGGGTCCAGTATTGTTGTGAGAGAAATTGTCTGCATCAGAAATGATCAGTTCCATAAAAAAAACACTGGTATACAAGACGTTACCCCATAATGAAGAAGTTATATGGGGTAAATACTGCTAAATACTAAGAAACCATGTGTGTAGAAACTATATAATTTTGTCACACAATATATCATTGGAATTGGTAGAGTAAGTAGAACCTGCCCATGTAAGTTTTTCAGGCTAAATTGTTTTTGTCTTTTTTTAGATGTGTCATATCTGACTTTAGCACAGATGTGTGCAATACTGAAACTATGAACCTCATCTGCATCATTACATCGTTGTGGATGATGAGGTTACCTTTGTTTTGTCTCATGAGGAAAGGCAAGACATTCATGCTTCTCTCTTCTTGTGTCCTATAGGCAGCACAGGTAAAGTCGACGAGACATTGGTTGTATATTTTCCTACGTACTAATCCCGTGGATATTTCACAGCCTCAGCTTGATAACATTCCAGCCACATCACTGCAGTCTTATTTGCACTTTCTTCAATGCTTATACGATACATATGTCTGAGTAAAGTTGGTTTGCCTTTTCTGTCAGCAGATTGTTCACTGTCGTCAATAAGTTCCATTAGGATTTTGTTAATAGATCCATTTTTGCTTTTTTATAACCTGTGAAGGCAGCAAGACTTCAGTGTTGTAGTACAAAGCTGTGTTTGCAAATAAGTACATAATGGATGTAATAATGTTTTGAAAATGTTACCTTCTACAGTGTTCTACAAAGTGACATCTTTAATTAAAAGAATCAAACAGTTTGCTTACTCAGTGCACATACTAAATGTGAGAAATGTTAAAAATTATGTGCAAAGCAACTTTCTACTCTGCTTTTCTTGCTCTGCTATAGCAGAATCCAGTTCTTATCGTGCACGTTAACATGTCCACATTCTTGCCACTGTGCTTTGTACTTGCATTCTTGGAGATGACGAATACTGACAAATACTTCCCATATGAGTTCTTATGTTGTTGGAGTGGTGGAACTGGTGATTTCAGCGATTGCTGGGACAAATTAACCTGCACATGGAGAGACTTTTTGTGTTCACAAACAGTTCCTAGGGAAAGAACATTCCTACATTAGCCACATTTCATATGCATCAATTGAAATGTCAGTAGTTACAATAGCCAGGGCAGCCACTGTTTTAGTCGATGTTTTCAAGTAATATGACACTTGTTGTATATGGGGAAGTAGAGAAGAAGGTAGGGAAAATGTATAAAGCCATATAAATCGGTTAATCATACATGAATAACAGTTGATGATTGGTTGTAACGTTTATAAATGTTGTAATCTATTTTATCTTACATTGTGGACATGAAATAAGTTTTTTCTCTCTTTGAGATGATTAGAATAAATCCTTGTTAAAATGCCAGCTTTGCTCTAAATAAAATATATCCATGTTTTTTTTGTATTTGTCCACACATGTGGTTGATTACCCTTATTCCTGGTGTACTGCTGGAGTCAACAACATGGATTCTAGGCAATTTCACAGCGTGGGCCTTTATATGCGTCTTCTTGTGTGTTTATTTGTGTCGCATTTGCAGGAATCTTTTATTTCCACACATAGCTGCTTTAATGGTCAAACCCATTGGTCTAGATGTACCTGCTTTTGTTCCTTGCTTGTAAACACTACTTGTGTTCTCTACTTGTGTACACAACTTGTGTACACTACTTTTGTACCCTGGCTTTACAGCTTCAGCCACTGTAGCATTTCTGCTATTTCAAGATGGTTTAATCTACTTGCCTGAGGTTTAATTTGGGAAATGAGGAAGGTCAAGCCAGTAGATAGACATATTGTTGACCAACCGCCTTGGTTTCGTAATTACGGCAACTCGGTTGCAGATGCGCTCAGTGGGGCGTGGTATTCTGTTGCTAGCATTGCCAGCAGGTGGTTTCACTGTAATCTTAATCAATGTTTAGTTTTAATTGTATATTGCTTTAGCCAATAGAAATGATGGAAACCTGTCATATGATGTGTAATTAGGTCCGCTTATATAAACGTTTATTGTACGCATTTCGCCATCTGGGCGCTGGCGAAGGACTGGGTCAGATCCAAGGTTGAACGAGACAGGTTGCCCTGCTGCCAAGAGAATGGCAAGTCAAGTCAAGCGTGGTGGGAATCGTTAACGTGGGTTACGTTCCCAAGCTTGTGTGTGTGTGTGTGTGTGTGTGTGTGTGTGTGTGTGTGTGTGTGTGTGTGTGTGTGTGTGTGTGTGTGTGTGTGTGTGTGTGTGTGTGTGTGTGTGTGTGTGTGTGTGTGTGTGTGTGTGTGTGTGTGTGTGTGTGTGTGTGTGTGTGTGTGTGTGTGTGTAATATTCAGTGTCCAGAGTGACTGTTTGATCGAGCTTCGAAGAAGCCATGCCGCCACGTCAGCGGTATATTGAGACAACGTTCCGGTTGGCCCCAACGTATTTGCGTCGATGAGCGATAATCGCGACGCACTCACCCAGCATGGGCCATCCTCGAACAGCGGTCTTACAGCGACAACGTCAGAAAGATTGACCGAATGCGACTCGTAGCGGCCGGCGGTAAACGTATACAGCCAGGCGTCGTCATTCACGCGAACCCATTCATCCGACTTCTCGATCGTTTGCGACAGGGCAAGACCTCTCGATCGAATTCGTAGCGGCCGGCGGTAAGCGTCTACTGCCCGGCTTCGTCTTCCAGTTGAACGTATATTCAACTGACTTCAACTGACTTCGCAATCGTTTGCGACCGTGCGATCATTGAACGGACGCGACTCGAGAATTCGCGGCGTACGACGGCAATCGTCAAGTGCCCGGCATCATCACTCGTGCGGCCGAGATACACCGTTCTAATTGTGTTCTGAGGTCGGAGTGTTGACTTCAACAAACGTTCGTATATATTCGAGATGGGACTAGCCCAGTATAAATGTATATTTTCTGATTGAATGCATCTATTATTTTCTGTATTATGATTGGTAGTTATCTGTGTTTTGAAGTGAGGTATTTTTTACCCTTGAAGTATTCACATATATATATGTATATATGTGTGTGTGTTGTAACATATTACTGTAATGAGAGTCCGCGATGACTAGCTTATACTGTGTATTTATATTATGGAAGTTATTCTTAGATAACACTTGGCACCTAGTGTTTGGTCGTGTAGCGGTATAATCCACCTTAGAAAGGAAGTGGAATTTGATAATCGAAAGACTCGGTGTTATTGTTTATTATGTTCTATTAAGATTTGGTTACGGGATTTCTTTATTCTGTTTATTTTGTTAATCGAGATATTTACCAAAAGAAAGATATCTTGTAATAAAGTTTATTAAATTTTCCTCATTCTTTGTCGCTTGTTCACGAAAACCGTTCTTTCTCATATGCGTTGACCTTGATATATAAGAACCCTACTAGACTGAGCCATCTAGTGTACGGAGACCTCGCTAATCCGTGACAGCCACTGCTTTTGCCTCTGTTCAGCTATAAACCAGCCTACTCTCCGTGCTTCCACTACTATGTGTGTTGCTTAGCACCATTCCTTTCACAAACGTGTGTCACTAGTTGACACATTTGCTCAGACACATTCCTACAATTGGTTGGCAACTTATTCAGTAACTCGGTCATATTTAACTTAGACAGATATAATATATACATCCTCGCGTGCCAGGGGTCGCTGCTGCTGATTACATCAGTGCCAGCCAGCAGTACCCCCTGGCTGATCGCTTTGCGAAACTCTGAATTTATACTTAGCCTCTGAAATCACTCACTATATCAGTGGTTGGCGGCAGGTCAGGTGGTCATAATCAAACTAATTTCAACCAATCGTGTCTCATGTTACATGCAATGTTTAGGAAGTAGAAGCAGTTTTTCAAATACACAATATTGGCATTTTCCCAAAAGTCGTTTATCCGCCATCAAATTGGGGTGGGTATTTGCGCTGTTCTCACGGGTGATGCAGTCGTAATTGGCGAAGTCAATTACTAATTTGACTCATCTAACTTCCACACTTCGTATAAGTGATCTGCCAGGGCTAGTTTTGCTGGCAAACAGCCTTGGCTTGCGAGAATGAATATATATATATAACTCAAATACAATTTAATATAATTCCGATACAGTTTTAGATAATTTGAATGCTGCTTTAGTTTTAGTTCATGCAGACCCAGTTTTAGATCATTTATACTGTCTTTGACATTGTTTAGTACATTAAATATATCTCTAGTTGGTTACCACTAACTATTGTAACAGGAATATTGATCCACTAAAGTCAAGTCAACAAATAGAGGGAGAATGGAAACAGTTAGTTATAAGGCCTTTTGATTATTCCTCTTTGCAGGTTCGTCCCATGGCCGAACTACTGGGCTCAATCTGAAGAGACCCTTGGAACATGAGGGTGTTGACCCTAATGTGAGGGTTGCCCCTGGGGTGGGGATTGATAACAGCTTCCATATTTGTATTGGAGAGGTAGGTGGCAAGACTACAAAGAGGGTGAATGTCAGAGCTATGTTCCGTCCATACATGTAACACTGTTGTAGTTGCAGACTGGTAGCCACATCACCATGTTAACACTATACAAATTACAATCTAATATTAACAGGTTGATTGTTGATACATAGTTATCATCAACCTTCTTACATTGCTACAGGGGGTTGTGGTGTGCTGTAAACATGACATTGTCATATATGGTGTGCTGTAAACACTACATTGCCATGATGGGTGTGCTGTAAACGTTACATTACCCCAGAGGGTGTGCTGTAAACATAGCATTACCACAAGGGGTGATGTGAACAGTGCATTGTCATGATGGGTGTGCTGTAAACATTACACTTCCATGATGGGTGTGCTGTAAACATAGCATTACCACAAGGGGTGATGTGAACAGTGCATTGTCATGATGGGTGTGCTGTAAACATTACACTTCCATGATGGGTGTGCTGTAAACATTACATAACCATGATGGGTGTGCTATAAACATTACATTACCACAAGGGGTGATGTGAACAGTGCATTGCTGTGAGGGGTGTACTGTAAACATTACATTATCATATAGGCTATCCTGTAAACATTACATTGTTATGATGGGTTTGTTGTAAACAGTACATTGCTATGAGGATGGTGATATAAACATTACATTGCCACAAAGGATGTGCTATAAACATTAAATTGTCACGAGGAACTGCTGTAAACATTTCCTTGCCATGAGAGTTGTCTTGCTGTAGGTGATTCTGAAGGGTCACACATTTAACGTGGTGGATGACGCGATTGCCAGCAATAACATTGTCGACTGTGGTGACGTGACGCCCTGTGTCAAGCGACCCTGCACTATTGATGGACAGTGTATTGAAGTGAGCAGCCCAGAATATAGGTGTAACTGTCCAGCGCAATACACAGGTATGTATTTAGTTTGCAGGTCGGCAATTATCCTAGGAAGATGCCTTGTGTTGATGTATGTTTAAGCAGTATGTATAAGGAGGTTTTGCTAGGCAACAGGTCTCGTGATGGATAGGTTACTTGTCAGTGAATAAAGATAACTTCTTAGGTAGTTGACTGATTTGAGTATAAGTGAAAACAATTGTTACGCTATTGTCAGTATTATTACTTCTCATCATTTATTGCGTTTTCCCATATTTCGATTCCAGTGATGTGTCACTTACTTTAATCAAACAAAATATCTTTAAATATCTGCTATGTGCAAAAAATGGTGGCAACTTTCTGAAGACTCCAAAATGGTGGCAACTGAAGACATTCCGTCGAATATTTTGTTGCAACTGAAGACTTAAGTTAGAAAATGGTGATGCAAGATTCCCAACATTTATACATACTGATTTAACATCATATTGATAGCTAATTATTGTTCACACTTTAACCGATATGAATTTAAAGCAATTTGTTTCCGTTTAAAAATAAAACCCGGGTATTTGTGATATTAGCTGTGGTATGAGTTTAATAATATGGACGATGTTGTTGACTTCAGCACTATGAGGAAAGGAACTCTTGAGATCGACGGATTCAGCTTTGTGGAGGGATAATCTGGAGAAGTATTATTCATGCTGAACACACACGGCAACATGTATATTGGTAAGTCTTACACATATCTCATACTGAACACACATGGCAATAGGTATATACAAATGACCAAGTTATCCCCTCTGTTGGACCACTACTTTTGTTTGTTTGTACACATATCTCATACTGAACACACATGGCAATAGGTATATACAAATGACCAAGTTATCCCCTCTGTTGGACCACTACTTTTGTTTGTTTGTGTAATAATTTATGTATCCACTACGTCGCGGTTTTGCTTACATCACAATTTAATTTTGCACATAACCTCCGTCAAGCTTAGCTTCATCAACAGTGTTGTTAATGATTATATATATATATGTGTGAATTATATTACTATTGCTGCATGACATCTCATAAATCAATCATTCCCGCATACAGTTGTCATTTAAAAAACTTTGCCTTATGTTTTTGCCTTAAAGAAACACTTTTGTGACCAGAATTTCAACAAGATATTCGACAGAATGTCCGAACCCACCACATGTTTTCTGATGACTTGGCTGAGGTTTTGCTAGGCAACAGATCACGTACGTGATGAATAGGGTAATTGAAGCGTGTTCGGCCAGTGTTGCCAGAGGGTTGACAGTGGTTGTTGTTATGCTTCAGACGGCGTGCCTAACCTGGACGGCACAACATTTGGACAGCACGTGAAGATGCTGGAGGGTTGTGTCGGCAACCTGTACATCCAGGGCAAGGGACCCGTTGATCTCACCATGGACGCTGTCGGGGTGTCAATGTCTTGCCCTGCTCGACGTGAACTGCCCTAGACGTGGCACCCTGACACCCCTCTTTGATGTGGCCATCCCCGTCCAGTTGCTACAATGCATCTTTGGGCTATGCAGAACCATCAAACTCCCACATTTTATATATCTCTGAATTGTTCTTGTTTCTTTAGGTTTTGGGGACAGTGTTGTAGACAGTTATTTCTTAAACATAGTATATTATTTTGTCAGCTTTATTACTTTTATTAACATAAATGTAACCAATTAAAATTATATATCTCGGCTGGTTGATACTTGATTTGAAACTTATTGACAGAACAAGAAAAACAAGAACAAGAAAGTTTATTTATAATATTATTATTTAAAGTTGATACTTGATTTGAAACAAAAGTACAGTTTTGTTGTCATCTGGCTGGAAAATGTGTATGATAAACAATCTATTATATCACTGATGAAATTATACAAGTATTGGAAATCGTGAAAAGTGCCAAAGAAAATGTCATGAAGGTTGATGCCTATGCAGCAGGAGGGGAGATGTTGGAGTATTGGTTGGTTGATTCTGCTGGGCCTGATGCTGTAATAGGAAATGCTGAAGGGTAGATATTGACTTAGGCAGCAGAGACAAGTCAAGCAAAGGAAAACAAACGATGTATTTTCAATGTTGCCAACAGAATCTAGACACTATAAACTTGTGTGTAGCTTCAGTGATATGAAATGTGTAGATTAGGTATATGCGAAATAGGAGGTTAACTATTGTCTCAATGAATTGTACCACTAGCCTGTAGATATGAAAATAATTTTATTTTAGTTGTTCACATTTTCTAGTAGTAAAATGTTCTTTAATGTTGAAGGGCAGATTCACAAAGAGAAGTTAATATGATGGAGAGAAGGTAATTATGTGCAATCATACCACTAGATCATGCCAACAGAAGTCATGGTCAGATGCAAAGTATTTATTGAGCGCATATGCCAAATACTTACTGAATATTTTCCACACAAACAGATTTGTAGATTAAAGAAATCTTGTGATGCATTTCATTAGAATGTGCAACATTTCCCATGTCCCATGCTTGCTTTTGTAGTTTTGCAGAGTTGGATGAACCATGTGTGGTTTAATGATATCTATGTTCAAAATACAACATTGTTGCCTTATATTTTAGATGCCAGTATGTTATAATGAAAATGTTAGGTTTTTGTAGTAAATTATTTAAAGATTTATCGACATGCTCATCTAGCTGTGGATATCTGACCTGGTGAAAACTGGATGCTCATTGGTTCCAAGATGAACACAGTTTATGGTGTGTAGATCTACATTTTGCTGGGTAATGTTGGGTTTTTGTTAATATTGGGGGTAATAAGCAAACTTCACACAATTCAAGTATGTATACTATCAATAGTAACTTGTGTATTATTTATTTTATATAAAAAACAAGAAGAAAATTATTTTGTTATTCCCTAACTTGAACGTCTTTGAAATATTTGACATTCATTAACACTTGTCTCTTCAAACTTATTTAAAAAGTCAAGGTCACAATAACAGTACATACGTTACTAACTATGTATAGTTGAATATAATACACCTCTATGATCAACACATCAAGAACTGGCATTACGTTAGTTAAGCAAAGAGCAAGCCGATTCATACTTTAAAATAAATCCAGATAAGTGAAAACAAAAACACTACTCGCTCATTACCTCTGATCATGGGACAAAAAAAGAGAATTGCCTGTTTTAATAGACATGTTTGTCTGACAATAGTGTTATCATACTGATTACCAATGCCTAGTATTATTCAACATGTGTGTACATGGTCATAGATGTGTCAATAATTTTTTTACCAAAATGTTATCTTGTTATGGCAAGTGTTCATATGATATTGTGGAACCCTGATAATCTAGAAACCACAACATCAGGACATAATATACCTTCCAATATGCATGATTAATTTCTGTCAAAATCCTCAAAAATACATTAGTGATTAACATCCATACTGTATGAAACATGTCATTTCAAATTGCACAACCAACAAAAGTTTGCACAAAAAATAAAAGTACCTGGTAAAAACAGTACGGTATTATCCAAAGTTTTGCAAACACTACATTTAAAATTGGCAAAATTAACTATTGCATTACAGCAGCACCCATCCTTGGCAAACACCCCAGAACATATATGTATCAGCAGCATAGCCGCTCATATTTTGAGTACAGTTTTAGTTGTCGAACATTAGCATGTGGTCGCCTACTGATGTCTCTGTAGAAACCATGCAAGTTGGCTCCTTTCCTCCAGTCATCTGTTTACTGCATAGCACATAGGCAACATTTGCATCACATGTTGGTGTGCTATGATATATATATACAACTGGGTGATGTTGGGGGTGAAGGTTGAAATATTCCCTTGTTTATGTGTTTTCTCTGTGAATTAAAAATATGTACAAATTCCTAAAATTGTTATTCCACTTGGGTTGTTTGTCTTCCACCCTTGTTTCCACGACTGAGTCATTGCTTAGCCTTCTGAAGTTTCTTCCTACCTAGCTGCCATTGCCATGTTATATGTGGCATGCTAATTTGCTGTGCTATTTCCAATAGTTTGTAAGTGGAATTAACTTACTTTAGGTGGAATTATTGTAAACGGCGTTATTGAATGGAATAAATGAGTGTGCACAACCAGTGGTGTATGGATAATGTACATCAGCAGGGATCGAACCTGCCACACACAACACTGAAACACTATTGTCATAAACAACACAGTTCAACAGTTCTTAAACAATCAAATGACATAGTATGTATGCATTTACAACACAATACTCTAACAGCATTCAGTCACAACTATATTGTTACTATGCACTTTTAGACGGTTAAGTCCACAAAACAGCGCTCACCCTTGTTCGTCGTCACCAAATTCAGTGTGACCCTGTGTGACTGGCCGCGAACACTTTATAAATGCCTGTCAACTCTCTATCTTCTTCTCTGTGACACAATTTCCTATATCAGTCTGACCTCTGGCCATTTCAAACTGGCTGATGGGTAGCTTTCATAATCCCACCACTACTCAACCATAGCTTCTGAAATGACACAATGTGTGTGTGTGTGTGCGCGCGCACGCGTGCGTGTGTATGTATGAGTGTGACATGTGTCCGTGTCAACTGTACATATCAGTCAACTTTCTATATCCCCAGGAGAGGCATACCTAAGGCAATGTTATCAGACCACCCTTTATGTTATCTGCTGAGGGAGTAGAACGATGTCACATTGTGCAAGTGACTTATGAAAGAACCTGCATTGCCATCTCCTCCCTAGGACTGACTAGTGCCTTCCCGTGAGAGAGAGCCAAGACACTTGTTGATGTCAGCAGGAGAGCTAAGCACAATAAACATGCCTCTGCAATCAAATATAGAAATAGGACCAGAGTAGGTCTGGAGACAACAAATAAGGAATAAGTCATTCTAAGCATACTGCTAGACACCAACTTCGGTATTGTCTAGGAAGGGGATATTCATGCAATAATTGTATGCCTAACTGGATAACATCTCAGGATTTCAGTTAGGTTGGAAGTACATTATTATTTAAACAGACACTCCGGATTTCGACGTACACATCTTTTGAAACGGTTTACACAATGTCGGTGGTCGGCAGTTACAATGGTAAAATATAGCCTAAACGAATTAGAATCTACATCCACACATGTCATATATAGTTACAGTTGAACCTCGGTTTACGGTCACATCATTACTATAGCCACATTGCAATTAAGGTCACCCTAGGACAGTCCATATATAGTATAAAATATAGGAAATTAGTCCCACTAATATGGTCACCTCGCTATTCAAGTTACTTTACCCAGTTCCAATGGTGAAGTTCCATATATATATATATACATATATGTATGTATATATATAATTATATGATATATAATTATATATATACGGAGGACCGTTTATGCATATTTCACTGCGTACATGAGACCGCTGTTTTAAGGAGACAGCAGCCGTTCTCCTTAAAGTTTTGATATGTTATTGGCAACTAATGCGTTTTATGTTACGATTATCCTTGTTAGTGTAAACAGTTTAGGCATAAAGGAAATAACTTCGGCCATTATTAAGAATTTTATTTTACATTTTGGTGATTTTGAGCATGTTTATTCCAGAGCTTTACATATATTGAAGTATAGAAAAACATAAAAACTATCCACAGACTGAAAACAAGCTAGCATATCTGCACAGAGCTACCGATCAGTAAGTTTAACGAGCGCAGATGGGAAAATATTGGAAGGTAAAAACAGAGACACCATCACTGAATATATGAAAGAAAATGACCTGCTGGGCGATAAGCAATTTGGATTAATCAAGGGCCGTTCTACAGTATTTCAACTATTCACAATTACTCGATTCATGGACAGAAACACAGGATAATGGAGGATGCATAGACATAGTACATTATGATTGTTTGAAAGATTTCGACAAGGTTCAACATATTCGACTCATTGAGAAACTCTAGAGATATGTTATATACGGGAACATTCTTAACTGGATTACAGCTCTGCTTGCCCACAGAAGACAACAAGTAAGAGTAAATAGCCTATTTTCAAATTGGCAGTAGGTAATCAGTGGAATACCACAAGGAACAGTGATTGGCCCCCTTCTTTTTGTATATAGTCACAAATGATTTACTTGATGTTATAACGAGCTATAATATTTTCTCGTTTGCGGATGATATGAAGCTATTAAATCTCTTCAGAAGACTGCGCAAAACTGCAAGAAGATCATATTTCTGCCGAACGCTGGACAAATACATCACTTTTGTAATTCCATCCAGATAAATGTAACCATATCAGATTTGGATCTTCATCCGCAACGAATCAAGGCTATTCACTGGAAAGCAACCAGACAACACTTACAAGTACGAACAAGGTGAAAGATATTGGGGTCACTTTCCATTCATTGCTTAATTGTTAGGCATGTACAGGGTGTCAGAAAAATTAATAAAGCTAATTTGATGATGGGGATAATCCGACGTACTTTCGATGATCACATGGATGAAACATTCACACCTTCAATACGCTGATCAGATATGGAGTCCTTTCTTAATGAAACATATTACAGCTCTTGAAAATGTTCAGTACAGAGCAACCAAATTAACTCCTAGTTTCAAAGACCTTGAATACAAAGAACGTTTACAGAGACTGAAATGTCTAAGTCTATCATAACGTCGCCTCAGAGGAGACATGATTGAAATGTATAAGATACTAACAGGGAAATATGATACAGCAGTCTCATCCAATTTTGTTACATAGAGGGATAACGACGCTTCACCGGTACAGTCATTTGACGCAAAAATAGTTAAGTTATGGCAAAACCACCCTATGAAAACTGAATACACTGCCCCATTCCTATCTTGGATAGTGCCAGACTCGGACGCATGGGCACAGTCCGAGCAGATGTCAAAAGCGAGAGCTGACATATAAGAAGCAGAGGCAGTAATGCCTAGTCAAGCTAGAGCAGGATATGTGAGAACCTCTAAAATGTTATTCACTTTATCTTCAGGTCTTGAAAATGACCCTGCAACATTGAATTTCATTTTTGCAAGACAAAAAGAGAGAATCAGGAAGTGGGAGACACTTGAGCCGTTACTGCCTATGATACAGAGCTAACTGCACCAATGATCGGCCCGGGACATCATTCGGGAGCTCCTAACAACCCTACTCTGGAGAGTAGTGTCACAATCCTGATCTCTCACAGTTGACCCACACTGTGGTAGCACTCTGCAAGGGAGGGTTAAATCTGTTCCTAAGCCATCCCGGCGTTCCCATAACCGGTGTGGTCATCCATGCCACGTGATATAACCCTATATATTGAGCACGTCAAGCTGCAATTAACATAGAAAATTTACCTGCTTTTATACCCTGCCAAACACAGTCAGGCGAAATATGTGGTGTGAACTTCAACTTTAATTAATATTGCATATCTACACCTATTGAAGTTATTTATTCGTTAGAATGGTATTAAAACTTTGCTCATATGTTATCTTACATGATATGATGAAGTAAACGTATGTATATGCGGCATAAGTAATATTAGTAATTTATTATATGTATTCTGATGCATGCAAGTTCATGGACAGTTTGGGTTGACGACGATAGGGGGTGAATCCAATATGGCCGCACACAGTGGGAAACTTCCAAAAGTCAAATCACATTTAATGTCTATGTATTATACCAACAACGGTTCAAGTACAATACACAGTGCGGTATTAGTGGTGAATTGAAACGAGGAGATGATGTCAGAATTTATGTTTACTCCGCCGTTGTGCGTTGCATTATAAATGTTTCAACTGGTGCATTAACTGATAGTATGTCCGTGTGTGTATATGCATTGTGATTGGCAAGGTGGCCTAAGAACACATCACTCCAGTGCGTATGTACATGTGTGTCTATATATGTGTCTACATTACGATACAATACTAAATTAACGTTTAAAGACAATAACCATGTTCTTTTCTTGCGCGCGCGTGCCTGCCCCCATGAATAAATAAATCAACAATAACGAATGTTCTTGTTGTACCCAAAGGCAATATATAGAACAGACTACAACTACTTGCTGTTCTAAATATCCCAAGTCCCTACCCTTCTTCGGTTGGCGCTGTTGCAACCATCTTGTAATGGCTACCCCTTCACGCTGTGTCTTTTCCGGCAT